>QJPP01003146.1:0-94334 GCA_003996215.1 Jaltomata sinuosa | reverse complement strand
GAGACAGGGACGTCCAAATTGGAGAATATAATGGCGAAGATGTTGTTGAAGGTGGAATCTACTGACTCTGGAGTCAAGGAAATGAAATCTGAATTATCAACAATGAGTCAGTTGGTGGATTCTCATTCCACCTCAATCAAGCAGTTAGAGCAACAAATGAGTCAAATCTCGGCGTCTCTAAATCAGAGGAAGATAGGTACCTTGCCGAGTGACACCATTCAAAACCCAAGGAATGATGGGAGTTGTATGGAGATCACTATGAGAAGTGGTAAAACATTATCGGAATCACATCCGGTAATTCAGACTCAGAAAGGTGATGTTGCGGATGAAAATGTGGTAGAAGATGCTACTCAAAGGCTCACGGATAAAAGCAAGGAAGTTGAAAAACTTTCAACTATGATGCCTCGGCCACCGCCTCCTTTCCCACAACGGTTGAAGAAGAAAGTGGAAGATAGCAAGTTCCTAAATTTGATGACCATGCTCAAGCAGATATCAGTGAACATCCCACTGGTGGACGCTCTTGAACAAATGCCCGGATATGCCAAGTTCATGAAGGACTTGATTACCAAGAAGAGGTCAGTGAGCTTTGAACTAGAAGATAACCTCCACCACTGCAGTTCTATTTCTTCAAGATCATAAGTGGAAAAGAAGGAAGATCCAGGTGCTTTTACTGTTCCCTGTACTATTGGGAAATTCAACTTTGAAAAAGCCTTATGTGATCTTGGTGCTAGCATCAACTTGATGCCGCTAGCAGTCTACAAACAATTGGGTTTGGGAGCTCCCAAACCAACTACCATGAGTGTGTTAATGGCTGACCGTTCAGTAAAGTGACCGGTGGGAATATTGTATGATGTGCTGGTAAAGGTTGGTAAGTTTATATTCCCAGCTGACTTTGTAATCTTAGATTGCGAAGTGGACTTTGAAGTTCCCATAATCTTGGGACGACCATTGTTAGCCACTGCAAGAGTGTTGGTCGACATGGAAAGAAACAAACTGACATTCAGATTAAACAATGAATTGGTCAAGTTTGATGTGTGTAAATTGATGAAGCCACCAAGAGGCATGAGGGTGGTCTTGGTTATCAATGTTATTGATGAAGCCCCTATGGATGTGCATATTGAGGAGAAGGGTTTTGTCGAGACCCTAGCTGTTATAAGAATGATGTTGGGATCGCAAGAAGAGAAACCTATAGAGGAAGGCGGTGAGAACAAATCAAGGAAAAGAAAACACCGCAAGAGAACCAGCAAAGAAAAAGAGTTAGAAAGAGTAAAGAAGTTGTCTCGACTAGCTGAGGAGCCGATAAAAGAGAAAGTTGGAGCTCAACAGGATTATGTCGCTTGCACCTATTCCAGCGATTGCTCTTGCTTTGGAGACCCTGGCGGTCTCCAACATCATGCCAGACTCTGAGTCCTATGGGCTTCACAGGTATTCCTTTCTCTCACAGTTTTAGCTTTCACATGTATGCATTAGGGACAATGCATGAGTCTAAGTTGAGGGTGTTGGGATACCTGTGAGTATTTCACCACCGAGGGTTTTTGTTGTCGTGTTTCTTTTCCCTCCAGTGTGCTATCTAGTAGAACCGGCATGTTTAGGTTGTCATTTTAAATTTTGTTTGTGTTGTTTTCTGATGTCTATAGCAAGCATGGCTTTTTGGAAAGTTGAACTAAAAGGAGCCCCCCCTCGGAAAAAAAGAGTTGATTTTGTACTTATGTTTGAAATAATTGACTGTTCTGGATCCTTGAATGTCATTGTGTGGTTGTGATTGTAATAATTATGCTTAAGTTGAGTTGATGGTTTGATAGTTGGTAGTGGTATGGTTTCTTGGTGCCAAGTGTGTGTGAGCTTATTGTTATAAACTCTTACTTTGTGCATGCATCTAGAACTTGCCCGGTCTATTTTGTTAAGCTTGAAGTTGGTTGCTTAGGAAAGGATCACAGACCCTTTTTGTGTGCAGTCCACTTAGCCTATAAGACCGTACAAATGCAAATAATCCCTTTGATCCTTGTTTGAGCCATAATTGACCCTATTCTTTCAATAACCTGTCACCGTTTCTTTTTAACTTTGAATCCCTATCTTGGCCCTGGTCCTTCCTTGGACATCGTGCACCTCAACTCAGGCAATCAGCCTAAGTTGAGGGTGGCTACTATAGAGGTAAATGATAAGAAAAATAGGATGGACAAGATTGGTTGTGGATAGAATGAAAATTTTAGGTGTGTGCCTAAGAAAAGAAAGAAAAAGAAACGAAAAAGAGATGAAAAAGAATTGTCAAAATAAAGAGGCCGCACCTGTAGCTAGAAAGAAGGGAATAAAAAGGTGAATAAGGATGGACGAAGTAAAGTTAAGTGGAAATAGTAGGTCGGTGATTCCAAGGAGGGTTTAGTAACTATTCCCCAAACGTATCCTACCTGCACCCGAAGCCTCATTACAAGCCAAAACAAGTCCTGTAGTGATCCTGAGCGGCTTTCTAAAAAAAAAATTGAAATAGAATAGCAAGGGCAAGCTTATGGCATCGCATGTGCATTGTTTGAAATCGTTTGTGAGTGTGAGCGCCTTACCTAATCCCAAATCTTGTGTGTGGGACTTCTTTGTGGTGAGGGCACCGAGATTTCTGTATTATATATTGACTGTTGGGATAGTTGTTGTGTGTGTATGTAGAATATTCTATCATATCGGAATAACATATTTGGATCCTTGCAAGTTAGCGTTTCATACATTTGTGTGCTACCGGGGGGCTTGATTTAAATTTAATAAACTGTTGAGTGGCCATGATTTGCCAGAGATATGTGTTTGTATTCTCAGTTGAGTCGTCATTTTGTTTTTGTTGTCATGTTGCTTGAGGACAAGCGAACGTTTTAAGTTGAGGGTGATGATGTGCCGGGATTCTACAGCACATTTGACGCCTTTAACTAAGAATACTCGGGAGTTTTCAAGAAACTTTTGTGGTTTTTGATGTTTTATTGTTATATTTGCAGGAAATGGAGCTAGAGATGGAAACAGAAGAAAAATGGTTCAAAAACCTCAACTGGTTAAGCCTGACGGCTGGCATGACTGACCGTCACACCTATGATTGGCCGTCAGCCAGGCCGCCAGGACGAGACATCAATTCATCAAGCACTGCCTAGGAGTGACGGCCCATCTGACGGCCCATCACTGGCCTGACGGACCGTCACCCATGCCACCAAAATAAAATAGAAAAAAACACTGTAAGTCGTCACTGGGCGGACGACTTACCAGAATTTACCAGCAAGTCGTCACAGGCCCGACGACTTACCAGAATTTACCAGCAAGTCATCACAGGCCCGACGACTTACCAGAAAAATTGCCTGGGAGCTCACTGTTTAGCTGTGACGGCTCAAGTGACGGCTCGTCACATTCATGACGGTTCGTCAGGCGACCCGTCAACGCGAAGCGGGACTCCGAAAATTCTATTTTTGGACTTTATTTCCTGGATTGCTATAAATACCCAGTGTTAGGGTTATTTTATTTATTCATTAACTAATATTTTGTCAGACGCTTTGAACGAGTTTTGAGAGGAGAAAACACGACACAAACTCGTTTTTCTTCCTCTTCTTCCATTGTTCTTGGGATTTTCATCATTGGTGCTGGAATTCTACGAAGTTCAAAGTAAAGTACTAATTTTCTATTGTAAGAATTCTTTCTTCTCATATGAATACTAGTATTTATTTACTTCGTTTTGCTAGCATGAGTAGCTAAACTCCCTACAACTTGGGTTGTGGGATCCATGGCAAGAGTAACAACGTAGATTCCGGGTAGCATTGGGTTCAATTTATATGTTGTCACGTGGTTAATCATTCGTTATTTATGTTTTCTAATGGTTGCAAACATTAGAACATACCTAGGTTTGATTTGCTTGAACAAAGTGATTAAAACCGGGAAATTTGATTAACTACGAGGATTCGAGACTATCAACTCTCGTCTTACGATTAATGTTGTAACTAGATTAATCTACTTGATGTTTAGGATTGAAATAAGAAATTCCACCTTTTCAAGTTCGAGAGAATTGAAAAGGAAATTCGTCTATTTGGTTGAGAGACGTTTAGATGATACCATTAATTCAATCACATCGTGATATACATATAGAAAGAATCCGGTTAAGCTGTGAGTCAAAATTGTTACGAAGCCATGGTGAACACTTCCCTAGTTCATTCTCATATTGATTATAAACTCTTGAAAATTTGCTGCTTGTTAGTTAACTTGTGTGAATTTGACATTTAAACCCCCCCCCCCCAAATTACCGGAAACTATCGATTACTAGTCAACTACATCACTAACGACTTAATTTACACTTTATTCCCTGTGGGATCGACCCCAACCTTGGTTGGGTTCTATATTTGACGACGACCGCTTACGCTTCGTAATTGGAGTTGTAATTTGGGCGTATCAAATTTTGGCGCCATTGCCGGGGAATACGGTTGTTTATTAAGTCCGGTGTGTTTATTTGACTCTTAGTCATACTTTCCTGCTTTTACTTTTATTTGTTATTTTTGTTTGTTACAGGGTACAGAGTTGTGCATGCCAAGTACCCGACGCTCGGGTGAACCAATATTACCCTACGATCCCGAGCTCGCAAGAACGCTAAGGCAAACCATGAATGTACAACAGCAGGAGGCAGCAAGGCTCGCTTCAGAACAGCAGGCTCAACAGGCTCAACATTACTTGAATGTTGAGGATATAGAGGATGATATTGCATTAGATGGAGTTGGTGCTACGGGCGCCTTCGTTCTTCCTCCACTAGCGCCCGGGGCCAAGTTCAACACTACTAGCACAATGATTCAACTGTTGAATTTGAGAGGGTTGTTTTATGGTGTGGCTGGTGATGATCCAAACCTACACCTGATGAATTTTGTGGGTATCTGCAAGTCATTCGAATTGCCTGGAGTAAGTCAGACAGCGATCAGGCTCAGGTTGTTTCCGTTGTCTCTGTCTGATGAGGCAACATTATGGTTGACAGAGCTAACCCCCAACTCTATCACAACCTGGGGAGAGTTGAAAGGAGCTTTCCTAGAAAGGTTCTTTCCTCCCTCTAGGATGATACAGTTGAGGGATGAAATTAGAAACTTCAGACAACAACCTCATGAGGCTTTACATGAGACTTGGTTGCGGTTCAAGAACCACAAAAGTTTTGTGAGCTCCCAGGCAAAAACCATAAAAGTTGCTTGAAAACTCCCGAGTATTCTTAGTTAAAGGCGTCAAATGTGCCGTAGAATCTCGGCATAGTAGGTACTCATCATCCTCGATTCACCAGGGCACGGTAGACATAAGACAAAGTTAAATTATAAAAGGAGTAAAACCGACATGTTTGTAATGATTTTTCAAACAAGTTCTTCGAAAAACAAAGAATTTTGAAGAAGGATAGTTTGGAAAAGTCTCTGCCCGTCATGTCATGTGCTAGCTTAACAACTGTCCTTCATTCGAGGTTTTGACATTTCTGACATACTGCTGGCAGACTCTGGGGATCCTTTGTCATCCTAGCTGTGGAGTTTGGAAATGTTTTTGTGAGAAATCTGTCACAGCTGGGTATCCACCCATCTCAGACTTTGTTACAACTGGGGATTTTTGAAGTAGCTTCTGATCATCTTGGTGCTGGGGAATTTTTGGAGGTTAGTTCTAAACTCTCGATGAAGCTTGGTGGAAATTTTGAGGTCTTCCTCAAAATTTCTGCCCCAGTTAAAGGTTGTGCGATGAATCTTACTCTATTGGCAAGAGGCCTGACACTCTGTGGGGATTATGAGATTCTCTCTTGCGATTTGTTTCACTTGCTCTTCGGCCCATTCTGTATTCCGATTTGCTTGGAGGACAATCTTCATCTTCTGAATTTTTGAGATTTCTTTCTCAAAAATTCTGCCCCAGTTTTCATTTCCTGGGTGATATGACTGAGTCGTTGTGGAACCTACGTATCCCCCTGAGGCAGGAATCAGGTCAAACGTAGTTCCCACACTCAAAGTGGGAGAATTTTGGAAATAAATAAAGGGGTGACCGAAGCCGACAGAGGCCGCCTACGTATCTCATTCTTGAGAATTCAGGTCGGACGTAGTTCAAGATAGGAAGGGGAAAGATATATTTTTCTAAGGGGTTGACCGAAGCCAATACAGGCCACCTACGTGTATCATTCTTGAGAATTCAGGTAAGACGTAGTTCATACATAGAGGATAGGGAATTTTGAGTTATTACAAAGCATAAAAGCGACTATAATCAGGAAATGCGATTACATGGAAAGAAATAGAAGGGAAAGGAACCGTCTTCAGGCGTATTATCCCTTCGTAGCATCGGAGTTGCTATAGGCTTGGGACATACTTTGATCAATCATCTTGAACAAAATCAAAGCTCCTCCAGATAGCACTTTTTGGACGATGTACAGTCATTGCCAATTTGTCGCAGACTTTCCTTTGTCTCGTGGGAGGGAAGGATTAACTGTCCATTCTCTGGTTTGAATTCAAGATTGACCAATAAATTTTAGGGAATGATGTTTGTTGCTCATTCTTGTCTTATTATTGTCAGACCAGTCAAAGATGTCGGTGTATGGCTTGAGCAGACTGATAAGTTCTTTCTTTAGTGCTTTTGACAAATGAATACCGACATTGATTTCTTTAACTTGACCGTTGCCTCCCAGATTGACCACCTCAAACTCCTTTAGGTGGGGCTTTTCCTGGTCTTCAAAGTTCTTAGACTTCTTGGTTGTTCGTTCCAGGACCATGACTTCTTCATCATATTCCTCAAAATCATCAGCGTCTTGCTCAGTTTGTTCGTTAAGCCCTTGACATGATATGACAGTGGAAGGTTTTAACTTATTATTACTGAAACCAAAACAAAATGGGTTAGATAATAACGAGTAAACATAAACAATTTTGAACGGTAAATGTTTTTTTCAAAATAAGGAGGCTTTCATTGAAACTCAAAAATGTTTACAAACTATGGCTACAACCCACATGAGTGTAGGTTCATGCCTTTTGGAAAATAGTAAATAGTACAAGGAACATTAAAGCATAAAGGGTGGGTCGCGGAGCCTCATCCAGACCATCACCGATTTTTCATAAAACAAAGTTTTTGTCTACCCAGCCGAGCGGAGAGTCATGAGGGGAGTTGTGTTGACACCCAATTTTTACTCTGCACATTACGAATTAACCTGGAGCTTTTTTTGATTTTTAAACAATTTTTAAAAATAATTGTTTGTGAAAAAGGATAAAATATTTTTATAATAGTTCTGAGTAATAATTTATATCTTTCATATTTAATTATGTGGAATTTATAAAGTTTACATAAAGAGTTATTTTAAAGTTTAATTTCATAAGAAATCTTTTTAAAAGATTAAACGCTTGATTTTTCCTCCAAATTAATTCAAAATGAGATTAATTGAATAAATTAATTTCATAATTGTTAAAAGAGGTAATTCTGTGTTAAAATCAATAATTATTTATGAATTGTGAAAATTTATTAAAGCTCGAGATTAATCTTAATTAATTTATCTTTATTTCTATTCTAGCCTGTTTCTTTAAAATCATTTAAATCCTAGCCGGATTTTTCCTAGCTCCTATTAATCTGGCTGTTTCCTAAAGACATAATGGCCATATTTTTGCAAATGTGGCTATTACTTAAACTCACCTTATAACACCCTCAACTCCCCTTCATCAGCCAAACATTCTGGCCCAACAACAAAATCCACTCCAACCCGCCTGACCCGGCCCAAAAACCCAATCCACCATATACTCTTCTATCCCCTTTTCTCTTTTCCATTTTACACAAAAAAAACAAATGACCCCTTACCTTACCCATTATCTCACCTCGTCTGTTCCACAAACACACAGATGAACAAACACCAAAACCCAGTACCCCTCCATTAAACTCAGTCGAAACGACAACCAAATGACACCCAAAATCGCTGGGTAATCGTTATCCCTCCGTCTGTTTTCCCCTCACCTTCATTGGTTGTACGAAAGGGTGATCTGGCTAGTTCTAGAAGCACCCAGAAATCACAGCTGGCCTCTCCAAAATTCCCCCCCAATTTCCATTCGTTGGAACCCTATCTCTTCTCCTATATAAACCCCCCCTCTTCCATAAGAATAGGGAGCGGATTTTTGGAGAAAAATAGAGGATTTTGGAGAAGCATTTCTCTAATCCTACATAACCAAGAATCTCAGAAAGAAAAACACTTTAAAAGTCAAGTTTCGTTGAAATAAGTGGAACTCTGGTGGTGGAAATCTCCCCGACGAAGCTCGTAGATCCAGTCGCTGCCCAAAAACAGGTGACTCTTCTGTTTAACTCTCTCGTTCCTTTTATTTTTCCTTGTTACAGTGAATTTAGGGTGGTGTTGACTGATCTTTGGTTGACGATGTGTTGGTTGTGTTAAAAAATTACGAATGAGATTTAAAGATCCGTTTGTGTGATGCTGTTGTCAAAATCAAAAGTTCTTGAAGTTTTTTCATTTTGTTTTGTTCTATGTTCTTCCCGTCTTAATATCTGTTAACTTGTTACGTGAGAACATTGTTGTGATCACTGGTTAGTATAGATAACTCATTTATGTGTAGCTGTCGACTATGTTGTTCCTGTAAAGGTTGTTATTTGAATGTGTTAGAAGCTGGAATGCTCTCCCATGGATTCACTTGGTTCAAAATACCAAGTAGAATTCATAAAGAGAGAAGAACCTTTGAGGATTACTCTTTAGTCTTCCTTGAAGCTCCGATTGAAAGGACAGGGTAAAGCTTCATAATAGCTTCTTTTACCTCTAAACTTTCATTTTTCAAAAGCTCCAAAAGGGTTGGTTGTGTGTATGAGTTCAGTAAAACGTTTGAATATGTGATGTTATTGAATTATTAGGTCAGTCGTCTGATGTATGTCTATCCATGTTAAGAACCTATTTTACCAGCTTATATTTAAGCAAAGCTTCCATTTTTTTTCAAGTATGAATAAACCAAAAGATAATGTCTTTATTTATCTACAATGATTTCGATTCTCTTTTCCTGACTTCGTTTTGATTTGGGGTGTTTTGATTTCCAGTAAACAGATGTAGAGATTTTCATTTTATATCTATTTGTCTGAATTTGAGGATATGATTTTCCCCACCCAATAGAGCTTGATGTGTTGGGTTTCAAAGTAAAGAATGTGTTTTTGAGATGATTTTGCCAAAAATGCAAGCTTCTGTGTATGTTAAATTTCTTGATGGCGGAAATAGATCAAGAGTTGAGTACGTTGCTTTACGAACCTTGATGATCACATAACCAGATCCCTAGGATATCTTGAATAGGTGCAGTGTGCATCTGTATATTCGACGATGAGGGATAGGATGGTTTATTACCCGATTTCACTGTCATCACAATGTTTCAGATGAACACTCCTTTACTAATAGCTACATGTTCGAAACAGTATACTAAAGTGCAGCGTATATCATTTACTTTACGAAGCACAAGGTACCCAGTAGGTATCATAGGCCGACTGGGCACATATAAGATAAAAGCGTAGTAACAGATAGAATAGAAGCAAGCAGTCACAGAAATCAACAAAAGGTACACAGGAACTAGCCCAGAGGGAAATCAACAGAACCACATGTGAGGCCAGTAAGCAGAATATACACACCATAGGCACAGGTGAAAGTAAGAAATAACGCACCTGGGTCCTTGCAATAACAGTGTATACATAATAAGTTTACGAAATGGACGGTATACCGGTAACCTCAAGTGTAAGAAGAAGAGAGAAAGAGTAACGATAGGCATGCTCAGAGACATGAGTCAAACTCAACTAATCATATCAATCTCAAATCCAGAAACTAACAGTCTAGCAGTAACCAATTTCATACTTAACCGTAACAGGGAACAATTCTGTAAGTAAATAGCAAAAGTCTACCTACAGTCCCCCGCCCGCCCATACAACCGAGGAACACAAACAAGTGAAAACAAACCCTTCGGCATCCCATACTACCGGAGCGTACAATCAACAAACAACAAACAAGGGTGGAGCCTCAAACAATGAATGATATGATGCATGAAGGTCTCAAGTGAAATGGTATCTCTGTATGTACCTCCTCCGGTGCCGATCCGGCCCAGCAGGTAGGTTCGATGGAAGGACACTGCCCGTATACCTCTACTCCACCGTATACCCCTCCTCCGGCACACACAGCCCATAGCCCCTGTCCCGGATGGCAAGGTCCATGGAGGTCCTAGACCTCATACTAAAACTCAGTATCAACACATGTCGTCCGAAAGCAAGTCTGGGATCAAATAGAGACCCAGTCTCGAATATGCATGCCCAGACCCTGTCCAGGACTAAAGTAGTAGGAAAGTATCTCAAAAACCCCTCCAAGGGTGCCCGAGAATAATCGGGTCTAAACAGTAAAAAGTCATCTCAGGTGCTCGGTCCGACCGAGGCTAAAAATCATCTCAAGTAGCAAGAAAACTCAACTAGCACCCCGGCCCTGCCGAGTCTAGCGTTAATCGTAAAACTGATGATTTAAAACATAATTTTACTTTCTTTTACCCAGGAAATTCACAAGTTAAATCAAACCATTTCCAAATTATTTTCATCAAAAATGGGCCCCCCCGGGCCATGCAAGGTTTAGAAAATAGTGTCCGTAGGCCCGAAGCCCAAACCGTAGTAAAACTTGTATAAAACCATTTTATATGCATGAAAGTGGTATGATCAAACACAATAGCTGCCCAGCAGCTTACAATCAACCTATCGACCCTGCACAGGCCCACAACTACTCAGCAAGCATAACCAGCCTAGAAGGATAATTCTATGCCCGGGACTCGCGGACATTCCCAAAATCCCACCTTCTATGTTCCAGAGTCAACAAGGCCTCACAGGACCACAAGGGTAAATAAAATATATCGGCAAATACTACAAGCAACGGAGGAACAAAAGTAGGCGGACATGAATAAAGCGGTCAAGGTCTGTGGTACCAACCTAATAAACCAACCCAAGGATGTCCATTAATACAATTTTATTCTATATATGCGGAGTCTAGGGAAAATAAACCGTAACCTACCTGTCGTCCGATGACAAGCTGCTAGAACAACGATGTCCAAGCTCGAACCACTCCGAGAAAATCCAAAACTAAATCGGAATCGGATTTGGGCTTGAATAACTTGACGTAAATAATTAAATTCTCTTGGGGATTAAACACAACACCAAAATATTTCCCTCAACATGATTCTGAACCCCAAAATCAAATTGCTGAAGCGCCCACTACAATCTCAATCCACTACAATTTCAATCCACCCACTTGGATTGTGAAAAGAAACATTCTGATTGTGGTATTTAGGAAGGAATTAAACAAAGGATATCAATTAAGTGCCAAAGTGATGAATTGAGGCCATCTGTTGGTGATACCATGTGTTGGACTATTCCTCCACTTCCACGTGGAAGTGGAGGTGTTTAACACCTCATTACTTGTTCCGTTATATAAATATTCGGGTATTGCATAGATTCGTGGTAAAATAAATATAATATTTTAAATATACCATAATTCATAGAAAATTATTTTAAACAAAACCTACTATATTATAATAATAATTTTCAACATAACTAAATTTACTATCTCCGTTAAAATATTACAATGTATAAAAACCTTATAAAATAAATACATATACAATTATATCGTATCAAAAATATTTTCCATAAACCTTTAAAATATTTTGAAAAGGTAATAATAATATAATTTTCTTCCACATTCGACCTTTAAATAAAACATTTTCAAATACGCGCAATGTTAATAAAATTCTTAAATCTAAGTTCGCAACTCACCACCGCATGATTTCGATACTGAAGCACTCTCTTGGAACCTTTCCTTATGTTTTCTCACTGTTTCGGAACTGAAATGGTGTTTTAAAACGTGAAGTTGAGGCTTTTATCATACACCACTGATTTTGAGGCTCATCCACCGCGATTTTAGGGATGAACCGCTAAGACACCACCTGTGAGCTTCTGGATGCTTCTAGAACCTTGACAGCTTACTAATTCGTACTGGGAGACGAGGGTGAAAGGAAACAAATGGAGGGATAACGATTTTGGGGAGGATTTGGAGTCGTTTGGGGTAGATTTGGGTGGTTGTTTGGTACTGATTTGACGAAAGTTTTTTTTGGGTTGTTGTCGACATTGTCGACGAAGAGAGAGATGAGGTGAGAGAGAGATAAAGGTAATTTGGTTTTGAGCGTGTTTGTGAGAAGAGAAAAGAAAGAAAGAGTATAGGGGTAATAAGGGTTGGGCTGGACCGGGTTTGGGTGGATTTGAAAGGGAAATGGAATGGTCTGGCCGGGTCAATTGGCCTAAATCATTTGGCTGGCAGAGTTTGTAAAGGGTGGTTTAAGATATGGCCACATTGCTTTGCAAATGTGGCCAAATTTGGTCAAATTGATTTAAAATTTAGCCAAACCATTGAGATTATAGACAAATTGGACCTAGTTAAATTAATTCAAATGGATTTAGGCCGTAATTGGAATAGGGACAAACTAAATATGATTAACTTAATCGAGCTTTATTATTTAAAACAACTAAAATAATTAATTCACCCTCATGTTTAAACATGTGTTTATAAAAATACCATTTTTCACAATTTAATTACGTTTGAATTATTTGATCAAAATAGACAGTTTTAAACATTTTGAAATAATTTCGAAAAAAATCATCTAAATATCTACTAAAATTCCCAGAATAATATACATCTATATATATATTATGAATATACGTAAACATATGTTATTAATGAAAATTATAGAATATTTTTGGGAATTAACCTTGAAAAATTCTTTTAATCGCAAAACTAATTATTTTTAATTGCTTAAAAATCTAAAAGCTCGATAATTAATCAAATAGTGGAGGGTAAAGATTGGGTGTCAACAACTGCCCCTCTCTTTTGGTAGGGTGAGTGTAATGAACCCTGGGTAAAGGGAATTGACGATCTCAATTTTATCCGACCACTAGTTCAACTCTTGGAAGCGGTTGGTTTTAGCATGAATTTCAAGGAATCATGAGAGAACTCCGATATCGAGTTTTCTACATATCTCAGGTTACATGAGAATTCAAGCCACTTGTAGTTTAAGACTCTTGATTTTAGGCACAATTTTCAAAAAAATTCAACAGTTATTCCGACCTTGAATCAAGGATAGGCCGGAAAGCTGGGGAGTAAGAGGACTGGAAGGAGTTTGGAATGCAGATGAGTTTTCAACATAGAGCCCGCCTACATATCCCAGGACTTAGGAATCAGGCTGCTTGTAGTTCGACTCAATCGGTGGAAAATGTAATCTTTATATTAAGACAACCTTTGGCTCGGGATGAGTGACAAGTAATTGAGTTATGAAAAAGAGGCTTGTAACCTCTCAACTATGAATGTGGAGCTCTTCACACCCATAAGCAAGATTTTACCTGTACATAATTTCCAAAGCCCTAGGTGTATTGCCACCCAGATTTGAAAAGAAGGAAAGTTACTTACAGAGTGAGTTCAGAAATACTCTAAATGCGAAACTGACGCTAGAAAATGAAATACCCACATGCCTTCAGATAGGGGTGTGGTTTGATTGAAGCGGAAGTCGATTCTCATTCGCGCCCAAAGAGTTTGATATTCCTCTTCAGATTATGTCCCAATTTGCTGCTAACAAAAAGTTCCACATTGTGCTGCATCTTTTTTGGCATAGTCCGCACCTGTGGTTTTGTTTTGAGAATTTCATCCTCTAGGATGCTCTCGAAAACATCTCAAAATAAGATGGTTAGTAGTAACATAATTCCATTTGGAGCGATAGTTATTTTGCCATACCTCATCCTTGGATTATGTCCAAATCCTGTGTTGTGACGTCTTTGATGTATTTGCACATGTTGTTCTAATTCGAGGTTTTCATCCTCTCAGATGCTCTCGACAATATTTTAAAACAAGATTGTTAGTAGTAAAGTAGCTCAATAACGAGAGATAGCTTTTGTACCTCTTTTTTAGATATGTTGAATTCCGAAGAAGATGTCATCCTTTCTTGTCCCTATCTTAGGAAATAACAACATTCGCGACAGGTAGACATGATAGCCTGGTGCACATTCTCATTGCTGTGACTTGAACACCTTGCACATTCCCATTGTTGCGGCTTAGAAGTGCTAGATTTGCGCACTCCCGTTGTTGCAACTTGAATACTTTGCACATTCCCGTTGTTGTGACTTATAAGTATTAGATTTGCACATTCCCGTTGTTGCAACTTGAACACTTTGCGCATTTCCATTGTTGTAACTTATAAGTGTTGATAATCTGACTGTAACAAGGTGTATGGCCCAATATTTGCAAAATAGGCATCTCATAGCGATAGAGTTAGCCTAATGATCGCAGTTTAGGATGAACGCATAAGCAAAGTGAAATAGGTATTCAATTAGCCTAATAGTAACTTTTTAGGGCGAATGATCTTAACTAGCAAAGTAAATATCATATTGACAAATATACAAATATACCAAAAGTGGTGGACGTCTCTACATGAATATGCCCTTTATGGATGACCCAATTCATTTCAAGTATAAGCCCTCGAGTGGGCGGACAAATATATAGACCACTTATGGGAGGTCAACCCAAACATAATTGCAAGTATAAGCCCTCGAGTGCGTGAGTAAATATATAGACCGCTTTTGGGGGGTCGACCCTAACACAATTGCAAGTATAAGCCCTTGAGTGGGCAAGCAAATATAGAGACCGCTTATGGGGGGTCGACCCAATATCAAAGTGTGCCCTTGTAGCCATTTGATAAGATTGCCTTTGTTGGTAGTTGAATGTAACGATTATTCGAATGTGATGACTTTCTTGATCGTTGAACATGATGGTCTTCCTAACCGCTTGTAGTAGTCTTCTGATATGATAGCCCTCTCGGCTATTGGTGACAATCTATGACTTCGGGTAAGTCTTGCATATCTTTTGACTTTGGATAGAGGCGGCTTACAAATGTCCTTCGAATTGCCAGTTTTATGGGTAATCCTGCAATTTTATCCGATCTTGGATGTAACGCGACTTACAAATTTCTCTTGAATTGCTAGCCTTTGGGTAGTCAAATTACCCTTGACCTGTCAAATCTTGGGCGATATTGCACACTATCCTGTTTCAGATATCACTGTGTCTTATAGATAACTCTTAGTCTGTCAAGTTTTGGGAAATCTTGCACAGTATCCGATTTCAGATACGCTGTGGCTTACAGACAACCTTTGGCCTTCCAACTTTGGGAGATCCGGTTCATCGTCCAATTTGGATAGCGCTTGCAGACATACTTCAGACTATATGCTGATGGCAAGCGTTAGTTGATCATCGGGGTGACAAGGCCTTTGTCACACGATCAAAGATAGTTGCGTCTTCCTGCGATCGATGCTTCTGAATAAGAATGCATAAATATCCTCAATGTCAGACTTTGTCATCTTACGCAATATCGGACATGAATATGCTGGATGCCAGACTTGGTATAATAAATAGGAAGCAAATACATCCTTAACGTCAGACTCCTCCATCTCATGCAATATCAGATATAAATATGCCGAATGCCAGACTCGACCTAATAATGATAATAAAACAAATATATCCTCAACGTCATACTCCTCCATCTCATGCGGTATTGGATATAAATATGCTGAATGCCGAACTTGGCATAATGATAAGGAAGCAAATACATCCTCAATGTCAGACTCCTCTGTCTCATGCAATATCGGATATAAATATGCTGGATGCCAAACTTGGCATAATAATAAGAAAGTAAATACATCCTCAACATCAGACTCCTCCATCTCACGCAATTTCAGATATAAATATATGAATGCCAGACTTGGCATAATAATGATAATGAAGTAAATATACCCTCAACATCAGACTCTTCCGTCTCACGCTATATCGGATATAAATATGCTAGATTTGACATAATAAAGGATGCATAAATATCTGTGGCATAAATATACAAATGAAAATATGCTCAATGTTAGACTCCTCTGTCATACGCAATATTGGATACAAATATGCTCTTGAGTCAATCCCACGCAACCAGTGCGACTTAAGGATGCCTCTGAATGTCATCCTCTTTGAAACTGGCTGGTAGAGGGAAATAATATCCAAAACAAATGTATCTGCGATTTTAATGATGATGATGGTCCTCTTGACATGGTCCTCTTGACATGCAAATATGACATAGCCCTCTTGGCATGGTCCTCTTGACATGAAAATATGACATGGTCCTCTTGACATGCAAATATGACATGACCCTCTTGGCATGGTCCTCTTGACATGCAAATATGACATGGCCCTCTTGGCATGGTCCTCTTGACATGCAAATATGACATGGCCCTCTTGGAATGGTCCTCTTGACATGCAAATATGATAATGATGTAGATGATCATGTAATGGCATGCGTAGCAGTTGCAGAAAACATCACCTTTGGTTTTTATGTTGTCCTGTTGACTCATTTGTGTGCACCTGCGCTCAAGGCAAACAGTTAGTAGACACAACATCGCTTTTACTACCCATTTCTGGGGATAGACACAAGTACCATATTTGAACATCTTCTGTTCGTGGTGATTCTTGGCTTGCTGGGGATTGATAGAGAACATCGCCGATCTCTCATTTGATATCCTAATTTTAAAGTTGACCCAAAATGTCATGATCTTCTTGGGGTATTGAGGACGCTGTCAATCTCTCTTTATCTAGTATTTCCTGCGAACTACAAGAGAGTTTGTCCATTCCAGGAGTTTTTTGCCTCTTTTGGGTTTTTCCATCATTTCGGCTTTTATCGCTGAATTTGGGGTATCTGGTCCTGTTGCGTTTCTTTGAACGCGTTGGATAACGAGGGGCTTTCAGTGATTTCTAACATACTTTTTAGGACAACCTGCATCCACAGAAAAATTATTAGTTTTTGGTGAAACTAATCTGCGTTGACCTCCTTCGATCTTCTGCTCCTTGTTTTGTCTTTCTTGGGTGCTTTCCACTCTCGGGTACTGATGTGCCGGGATTCTACGGCACATTTGACGCCTTTAACTAAGAATACTTAGGAGTTTTCAAGCAACTTTTATGGTTTTTGATGTTTTATTGTTATATTTGCAGGAAATGGAGCTAGAGATGGAAACAGAAGAAAAATGGTTCAAAAACCTCAACTGGTTAAGCCTGACGGCTGGCATGACTGACCGTCACACCTGTGACTGGCCGTCAGCCAGGTCGCCAGGACGAGACATCAATTCATCGAGCACTGCCTAGGAGTGACAGACTATCTGACAGCCCGTCACTGGCCTGACGGACCGTCACCCATGCCACCAAAATAAAACAGAAAAAAACACTGTAAGTCGTCACTGGGCGGACGACTTACCAGAATTTACCAGCAAGTCGTCACAGGCCCGACGACTTACCAAAATTTACCATCAAGTCATCACAGGCCCGACGACTTACCAGAAAAATTGCCTGGGAGCTCACTGTTTAGCTGTGACGGCTCAAGTGACGGCCCGTCACATTCATGACGGTCTGTCAGGCGACCCGTCAACGCAAAGCGGGACTCTGAAAATTCTATTTTTGGACTTTATTTCCTGGATTGCTATAAATACCCAGTGTTAGGGTTATTTTATTTATTCATTAACTAATATTTTGTCAGATGCTTTGAACGAGTTTTGAGAGGAGAAAACACGACACAAACTTATTTTTCTTCCTCTTCTTCCATTGTTCTTGGGATTTTCACCATTGGTGCTGGGATTCTACGAAGTTCAAAGTAAAGTACTAATTTTCTATTGTAAGAATTCTTTCTTCTCATATGAATACTAGTATTTATTTACTTCATTTTGCTTGCATGAGTGGCTAAACTCCCTACAACTAGGGTTGTGGGATCCATGGCAAGAGTAACAACGTAGATTCCGGGTAGCATTGGGTTCAATTTATATGTTGTCACGTGGTTAATCATTCGTTATTTACGTTTTCTAATGGTTGCAAATATTAGAACATACCTAGGTTTGATTTGCTTGAACAAAGAGGTTAAAATCGGGAAATTTGATTAACTACGAGGATTCGAGACTACCAACTCTCGTCTTACGATTAATGTTGTAACTAGATTAATCTACTTGATGTTTAGGATTGAAATAAGAAATTCCACCTTTTCAAGTTCGAGAGAATTGAAAAGGAAATTCGTCTATTTGGTTGAGAGACGTTTAGATGATACCATTAATTCAATCACATCGTGATATACATATAGAAAGAACCCGGTTAAGCTGTGAGTCGAAATTATTATGATGCCACGGTGAACACTTCCCTAGTTCATTCTCATATTGATTATAAACTCTTGAAAATTTGCTGCTTGTTAGTTAACCTGTGCGAATTCGACATTTAAACCCCCCCCCCAAATTACCGAAAACTATCGATTACAAGTTAACTACATCACTAACGACTTAATTTAAACTTTATTCCCTGTGGGATCGACCCCAATCTTGGTTGGGTTCTATATTTGACGACGACCGCTTACGCTTCGTAATTGGAGTTGTAATTTGGCGTATCAAATTTTGTCGCCGTTGCCGGGGAATACGATTGTTTATTAAGTCCGGTGTGTTTATTTGACTCTTAGTAATACTTTCCTGCTTTTACTTTTATTTATTGTTTTTGTTTTTTACAGGTTACAGAGTTGTGCATGCCAAGTACCCGACGCTCGGGTGAACCAATATTACCCTACGACTCCGAGCTTGCAAGAACGCTAAGGCAAACCATGAATGTACAACAACAGGAGGTAGCAAGGCTCGCTGCAGAACAGCAGGCTCAACAGGCTCAGCATCACTTGAATGTTGAGGATATAGAGGATGATATTGCATTAGATGGAGTTGGTGCTACGGACGCCATTGTTCTTCCTTCGCTAGTGCCCGGGGCCAAGTTCAACATTACTAGCATAATGATTCAGCTGTTGAATTTGAGAGGGTTGTTTCATGGTGTGGCTGGTGATGATCCGAACCGACACCTGATGAATTTTGTGGGTATCTGCAAGTCATTCGAATTGCCTGGAGTAAGTCAGACAGTGATCAGGCTCAGGTTGTTTTCGTTGTCTCTATCTGATGAGGCAGCATTATGGTTGACAGAGCTAACCCCCGACTCTATCACAACCTGGGGAGAGTTGAAAGGATATTTCCTAGAAAGGTTCTTTCCTCCCTCTAGGATGATACAATTGAGGGATGAAATTAGCAACTTCAGACAACAACCTCATGAGGCTTTACATGAGACTTGGTTGCGGTTCAAGAAAAAGCTTACACAATGCCCAAACCATCAGTTGACCGACAATTTTTTGATGCAGACATTCTACAGGGCACTGAATTCGGCTACCAAACTGACAGTGGATAATGCAGCAGGTGGAGCGTTTATGGGTCTTACCTTTATCGATGCCACAACTATTTTGGACTCACTAAAACCAACAGGGCCTGGCATACACGGGATACAGAGGTGGCTGCTAGCACTTATGCAGTCGGTATGTCAGTTGAACAACGCAGGAAAGAGGAAGAGCGGGACTAAGATATGGCCCATCTGAAAACGCAAATGGACCTACTGACAAAACATTTGCTATCAGGAGGTATGGAGAAAGTGAAAGCTGTGGGTTCCCAATGTAGAGCAGCAGAGTTTGAATCTGATGAGAAGGCTAATTATTTGGGGGGTTTCCAGGCCAATGGCCAGGGAAACCAAGGTCAGAACTATCAGAAGGACAACTACTATGAAAATGCTGGCTACAGAGATCATGATCAGGGGAACTGGAAAAATAAAACCGATAGAGGTGGGTTGTATGTACCACCTGGTAATCGGGAAAGAGCTAGCAATGAGACAGGGACGTCCAAATTGGAGAATATAATGGCGAAGATGTTGTTGAAGGTGGAATCTACTGACTCTGGAGTCAAGGAAATGAAATCTGAATTATCAGCAATGAGTCAGTTGGTGGATTCTCATTCCACCTCAATCAAGCAGTTAGAGCAACAAATGAGTCAAATCTTGGCGTCTCTAAATCAGAGGAAGATAGGTACCTTACTGAGTGACACCATTCAAAACCCAAGGAATGATGGGAGTTGTATGGAGATCACTATGAGAAGTGGTAAAACATTATCGGAATCACATCCGGTAATTCAGACTCAGAAAGGTGATGTTGCGGATGAAAATGTGGTAGAGGATGCTACTCAAAGGCTCACGGATAAAAGCAAGGAAGTTGAAAAACTTTCAACTATGATGCCTCGGCCACCGCCTCCTTTCCCACAACGGTTGAAGAAGAAAGTGGAAGATAGCAAGTTCCTAAATTTCATGACCATGCTCAAGCAGATATCAGTGAACATCCCACTGGTGGACGCTCTTGAACAAATGCCCGGATATGCCAAGTTCATGAAGGACTTGATTACCAAGAAGAGGTCAGTGAGCTTTGAACTAAAAGATAACCTCCACCACTGCAGTGCTATTTCTTCAAGATCATTAGTGGAAAAGAAGGAAGATCCAGGTGCTTTTACTGTTCCCTGTACTATTGGGAAATTCAACTTTGAAAAAGCCTTATGTGATCTTGGTGCTAGAATCAACTTGATGCCGCTAGCAGTCTATAAACAATTGGGTTTGGGAGCTCCCACAACTACCATGAGGGTGTTAATGGCTGACCGTTCAGTAAAGTGACCGGTGGGAATATTGTATGATATGCTGGTAAAGGTTGGTAAGTTTATATTCCCAGCTGACTTTGTAATCTTAGATTGCGAAGTAGACTTTGAAGTTCCCATAATCTTGGGACGACCATTGTTAGCCACTGCAAGAGTGTTGGTCGATATGGAAAGAAACGAACTGACATTCAGATTAAACAATGAATTGGTCAAGTTTGATGTGTGTAAATTGATGAAGCCACCAAGAGGCATGAGGGTGGTCTTGGTTATCAATGTTATTGATGAAGCCCCTATGGATGTGCATATTGAGGAGAAGGGTTTTGTCGAGACCCTAGCTGTTATAAGAATGATGTTGGGATCGCAAGAAGAGAAACCTATAGAGGAAGGCGGTGAGAACAAATCAAGGAAAAGAAAACACCGCAAGAGAACCAACAAAGAAAAAGAGTTAGAAAGAGTAAAGAAGTTGTCTCGACTAGCTGAGGAGCCGATAAAAGAGAAAGTTGGAGCTCAACAGGATGATGTCGCTTGAGCCTATTCCATCGATTGCTCCTGCTTTGGAGACCCTGGCGGTCTCCAACATCATGCCAGACTCTGAGTCCTATGGGCTTCACAGGTATTCCTTTCACTCACAGTTTTAGCTTTCACATGTATGCATTAGGGACAATGCATGAGTCTAAGTTGAGGGTGTTGGGATACCTGTGAGTATTTCACCACCGAGGGTTTTTGTTGCCGTGTTTCTTTTCCCTCCAGTGTGCTATCTAGTAGAACCGGCATGTTTAGGTTGTCATTTTAAATTTTGTTTGTGTTGTTTTCTGATGTCTATAGCAAGCATGGCTTTTTAGAAAGTTGAACTAAAAGGAGCCCCCCCCCCCGGAAAAAAAGAGTTGATTTTGTACTTATGTTTGAAACAATTGACTGTTCTGGATCCTTGAATGTCATTGTGTGGTTGTGATTGTAATAATTATGCTTAAGTTGAGCTGATGTTTTGATAGTTGGTAGTGGTATGGTTTCTTGGTGCCAAGTGTGTGTGAGCTTATTGTTATAAACTCTTACACTGTGCATGCATCTAGAACTTGCCCGGTCTATTTTGTTAAGCTTGAAGTTGGTTGCTTAGGAAAGAATCACAGACCCTTTTTGTGTGCAGTCCACTTAGCCTATAAGACCGTCCAAATGCAAATAATCCCTTTGATCCTTGTTTGAGCCATAATTGACCCTATTCTTTCAATAACCTGTCACCGTTTCTTTTTAACTTTGAATCCCTATCTTGGCCCTGGTCCTTCCTTGGACATCGTGCACCTCAACTCAGGCAATCAGCCTAAATTGAGGGTGGCTACTATAGAGGTAAATGATAAGAAAAATAGGATGGACAAGATTGGTTGTGGATAGAATGAAAATTTCAGGTGTGTGTCTAAGGAAAGAAAGAAAAAGAAACGAAAAAGAGATGAAAAAGAATTGTCAAAATAAAGAGGCCGCACCTGTAGCTAGAAATAAGGGAATAAAAAGGTGAATAAGGATGGACGAAGTAAAGTTAAGTGGAAATAGTAGGTCGGTGATTCCAAGGAGGGTTTAGTAACTATTCCCCAAACGTATCCTACCTGCACCCGAAGCCTCATTACAAGCCAAAACAAGTCCTGTAGTGATCCTGAGCGGCTTTCTAAAAAAAAAATTGAAATAGAATAGCAAGGGCAAGCTTATGGCATCGCATGTGCATTGTTTGAAATCGTTTGTGAGTGTGAGCGCCTTACATAATCCCAAATCTTGTGTGTGGGACTTCTTTGTGGTGAGGGCACCGAGATTTCTGTATTATCTATTGACTGTTGGGATAGTTGTTGTGTGTGTATGTAGAATATTCTATCATATCGGAATAACATATTTGGATCCTTGCAAGTTAGCGTTTCATACATATGTGTGCTACCGGGGGGGCTTGATTTAAATTTAATAAACTGTTGAGTGGCCATGATTTGCCAGAGATATGTGTTTGTATTCTTAGTTGAGTCGTCATTTTGTTTTTGTTGTCATGTTGCTTGAGGACAAGCGAATGTTTTAAGTTGAGGGTGTTGATATGCCGGGATTCTACAGCACATTTGACGCCTTTAACTAAGAATACTCGGGAGTTTTCAAGAAACTTTTGTGGTTTTTGATGTTTTATTGTTATATTTGCAGGAAATGGAGCTAGAGATGGAAACAGAAGAAAAATGGTTCAAAAACCTCAACTGGTTAAGCCTGACGGCTGGCATGACTGACCGTCACACCTGTGACTGGCCGTCAGCCAAGCCGCCAGGACGAGACATCAATTCATCGAGCACTGCCTAGGAGTGACGGCCCATCTGATGGCCCATCACTGGCCTGACGGACCGTCACCCATGCCACCAAAATAAAATAGAAAAAAACACTGTAAGTCGTCACTGGGCGGACGACTTACCAGAATTTACCAGCAAGTCGTCACAGGCCCGATGACTTACCAGAATTTACCAGCAAGTCATCACAGGCCCGACGACTTACCAGAAAAATTGCCTGGGAGCTCACTGTTTAGCTGTGACGGCTCAAGTGACGGCCCGTCACATTCATGACGGTCCGTCAGGCGACCCGTCAACGCGAAGCGGGACTCCGAAAATTCTATTTTTGGACTTTATTTCCTGGATTGCTATAAATACCCAGTGTTCGGGTTATTTTATTTATTTATTAACTAATATTTTGTCAGACGCTTTGAACGAGTTTTGAGAGGAGAAAACACGACACAAACTCGTTTTTCTTCCTCTTCTTCCATTGTTCTTGGGATTTTCACCATTGGTGCTGGGATTCTACGAAATTCAAAGTAAAGTACTAATTTTCTATTGTAAGAATTCTTTCTTCTCATATGAATACTAGTTTTTATTTACTTCGTTTTGCTAGCATGAGTAGCTAAACTCCCTACAACTTGGGTTGTGGGATCCATGGCAAGAGTAACAACGTAGATTCCGGGTAGCATTGGGTTCAATTTATATGTTGTCACGTGGTTAATCATTCGTTATTTACGTTTTCTAATGGTTGCAAACATTAGAACATACCTAGGTTTTATTTGCTTGAACAAAGAGATTAAAACTGGGAAATTTGATTAACTACGAGGATTCGAGACTACCAACTCTCGTCTTACGATTAATGCTGTAACTAGATTAATCTACTTGATGTTTAGGATTGATATAAGAAATTCCACCTTTTCAAGTTCGATAGAATTGAAAAGGAAATTCGTCTATTTGGTTGAGAGACGTTTAGATGATACCATTAATTCAATCACATCGTGATATACATATAGAAAGAATCCGGTTAAGCTGTGAGTCGAAATTGTTACGAAGCCATGGTGAACACTTCCCTAGTTCATTCTCATATTGATTATAAACTCTTGAAAATTTGCTGCTTGTTAGTTAACTTGTGTGAATTTGACATTTAAACCCCCCCCCAAATTACCGGAAACTATCAATTACTAGTAAACTACATCACTAACGACTTAATTTACACTTTATTCCCTGTGGGATCGATCCCAACCTTGGTTGGGTTCTATATTTGACGACGACCGCTTACGCTTCGTAATTGGAGTTGTAATTTGGGCGTATCAAATTTTGGCGCTGTTGCCGGGGAATACGGTTGTTTATTAAGTCCGGTGTGTTTATTTGACTCTTAGTCATACTTTCCTGCTTTTACTTTTATTTGTTGTTTTTGTTTGTTACAGGGTACAGAGTTGTGCATGCCAAGTACCCGACGCTCGGGTGAACCAATATTACCCTACGATCCCGAGCTCGCAAGAACGCTAAGGCAAACTATGAATATACAACAGCAGGAGGCAGCAAGGCTCGCTTCAGAACAGCAGGCTCAACAGGCTCAACATCACTTGAATGTTGAGGATATAGAGGATGATATTGCATTAGATGGAGTTGGTGCTACGGGCGCCATCGTTCTTCCTCCGCTAGGCCCGGGGCCAAGTTCAACATTACTAGCACAATGATTCAACTGTTGAATTTGAGAGGGTTGTTTTGTGGTGTGGCTGGTGATGATCCAAACCGACACCTGATGAATTTTGTGGGTATCTGCAAGTCATTCGAATTGCCTGGAGTAAGTCAGACAGCGATCAGGCTCAGGTTGTTTCCGTTGTCTCTGTCTGATGAGGCAACATTATGGTTGACAGAGCTAACCCCTGACTCTATCACAACCTGGGGAGAGTAAAAAGGAGCTTTCCTAGAAAGGTTCTTTCCTCCCTCTAGGATGATACAGTTGAGGGATGAAATTAGAAACTTCAGACAACAACCTCATGAGGCTTTACATGAGACTTGGTTGCGGTTCAAGAACCACAAAAGTTTTGTGAGCTCCCAGGAAAAAACCATAAAAGTTGCTTGAAAACTCCCGAGTATTCTTAGTTAAAGGCGTCAAATGTGCCGTAGAATCCCGGCATATCAGGTACTCGTCATCCTCGATTCACCAGGGCGCGGTAGACATAAGACAAAGTTAAATTATAAAAGGAGTAAAACCGACATGTTTGTAATGATTTTTCAAACAAGTTCTTCGAAAAACAAAGAATTTTGAAGAAGGATAGTTTGGAAAAGTCTCTGCCCGTCATGTCATGTGCTAGCTTAACAACTGTCCTTCATTCGAGGTTTTTACATTTCTGACATACTGCTGGCAGACTCTGGGGATCCTTTGTCATCCTAGCTGTGGAGTTTGGAAATGTTTTTGTGAGAAATCTGTCACAGCTGGGTATCCACCCATCTCAGACTTTGTTACAACTGGGGATTTTTGAAGTAGCTTCTGATCATCTTGGTGCTGGGGAATTTTTGGAGGTTAGTTCTAAACTCTCGATGAAGCTTGGTGGAAATTTTGAGGTCTTCCTCAAAATTTCTGCCCCAGTTAAAGGTTGTGCGATGAATCTTACTCTATTGGCAAGAGGCCTGACACTCTGTGGGGATTATGAGATTCTCTCTTGCGATTTGTTTCACTTGCTCTTCGGCCCATTCTGTATTCCGATTTGCTTGGAGGACAATCTTCATCTTCTGAATTTTCGAGATTCCTTTCTCAAAAATTCTGCCCCAGTTTTCATTTCCTGGGTGATATGACTGAGCCATTGTGGAACCTACGTATCCCCCTGAGGCAGGAATCAGGTCAAACGTAGTTCCCACACTCAAAGTGGGAGAATTTTGGAAATAAATAAAGGGGTGACTGAAGCCGACAGAGGCCGCCTACGTATCTCATTCTTGAGAATTCAGGTCGAACGTAGTTCAAGATAGGAAGGGGAAAGATATATTTTTCTAAGGGGTTGACCGAAGCCAATACAAGCCACCTACGTGTATCATTCTTGAGAATTCAGGTAAGACGTAGTTCATACATAGAGGATAGGGATTTTTGAGTTATTACAAAGCATAAAAGCGACTATAATCAGGAAATGTGATTACATGGAAAGAAATAGAAGGGAAAGGAACCGTCTTCAGGCGTATTATCCCTTCGTAGCATCAGAGTTGCTATAGGCTTGGGACATACTTTGATCAATCATCTTGAACAAAATCAAAGCTCCTCCAGATAGCACTTTTTGGATGATGTACAGTCATTGCCAATTTGTTGCAGACTTTCCTTTGTCTCGTGGGAGGGAAGGATTAACTGTCCATTCTCTGGTTTGAATTCTAGATTGACCAATAAATTTTAGGGAATGATGTTTGTTGCTCATTCTTGTCTTATTATTGTCAAACCAGTCAAAGATGTCGGTGTATGGCTTGAGCAGACTGATAAGTTCTTTCTTTAGTGCTTTTGACAAATGAATACCGACATTGATTTCTTTAACTTGACCGTTGCCTCCCAGATTGACCACCTCAAACTCCTTTAGGTGGGGCTTTTCCTGGTCTTCAAAGTTCTTAGACTTCTTGGTTGTTCGTTCCAGGACCATGACTTCTTCATCATATTTCTCAAAATCATCATCGTCTTGCTCAGTTTGTTCGTTAAGCCCTTGACATGATATGACAGTGGAAGGTTTTAACTTATTATTACTGAAACCAAAACAAAATGGGTTAGATAATAACGAGTAAACATAAACAATTTTGAACGGTAAATGTTTTTTTTAAAATAAGTAGGCTTTCATTGAAACTCGAAAATGTTTACAAACTATGGCTACAACCCACATGAGTGTAGGTTCATGCCTTTTGGAAAACAGTAAATAGTACAAGGAACATTAAAGCATAAAGGGTGGGTCGCGGAGCCTCATCCAGACCATCACCGATTTTTCATAAAACAAAGTTTTTGTCTACCCAGCCGAGCGGAGAGTCATGAGGGGAGTTGTGTTGACACCCAATTTTTACTCTGCACATTACGAATTAACCTGAAGCTTTTTTTGATTTTTAAACAATTTTTAAAAATAATTGTTTGTGAAAAAAGATAAAATATTTTTATAATAGTTCTGAGTAATAATTTATATCTTTCATATTTAATTATGTGGAATTTATAAAGTTTACATAAAGAGTTATTTTAAAGTTTAATTTCATAAGAAATCTTTTTAAAAGATTAAACGCTTGATTTTTCCTCCAAATTAATTCAAAATGAGATTAATTGAATAAATTAATTTCATAATTATTAAAAGAGGTAATTTTGTGTTAAAATCAATAATTATTTATGAATTGTGAAAATTTATTAAAGCTCGAGATTAATCTTAATTAATTTATCTTTATTTCTATTCTAGCCTGTTTCTTTAAAATCATTTAAATCCTAGCCGGATTTTTCCTAGCTCCTATTAATCTGGCTGTTTCCTAAAGACATAATGGCCATATTTTTGCAAATGTGGCTATTACTTAAACTCACCTTATAACACCCTCAACTCCCCTTCATCAGCCAAACATTCTGGCCCAACAACAAAATCCACTCCAACCCGCCTGACCCGGCCCAAAAACCCAATCCACCATATACTCTTCTATCCCCTTTTCTCTTTTCCATTTTACACAAAAAAAACAAATGACCCCTTACCTTACCCATTATCTCACCTCGTCTGTTCCACAAACACACAGATGAACAAACACCAAAACCCAGTACCCCTCCATTAAACTCAGTCGAAACGACAACCAAATGACACCCAAAATCGCTGGGTAATCGTTATCCCTCCGTCTGTTTTCCCCTCACCTTCATTGGTTGTACGAAAGGGTGATCTGGCTAGTTCTAGAAGCACCCAGAAATCACAGCTGGCCTCTCCAAAATTCCCCCCCAATTTCCATTCGTTGGAACCCTATCTCTTCTCCTATATAAACCCCCCTCTTCCATAAGAATAGGGAGCGGATTTTTGAAGAAAAATAGAGGATTTTGGAGAAGCATTTCTCTAATCCTACATAACCAAGAATCTCAGAAAGAAAAACACTTTAAAAGTCAAGTTTCGTTGAAATAAGTGGAACTCTGGTGGTGGAAATCTCCCCGACGAAGCTCGTAGATCCAGTCGCTGCCCAAAAACAGGTGTCTCTTCTGTTTAACTCTCTCGTTCCTTTTATTTTTCCTTGTTACAGTGAATTTAGGGTGGTATTGACTGATCTATGGTTGATGATGTGTTGGTTGTGTTAAAAAATTACGAATGAGATTTAAAGATCCGTTTGTGTGATGTTGTTGTCAAAATCAAAAGTTCTTGAAGTTTTTTCATTTTGTTTTGTTCTCTGTTCTTCCCGTCTTAATATCTGTTAACTTGTTACGTGAGAACATTGTTGTTCTCACTAGTTAGTATAGATAACTCATTTATGTGTAGCTGTCGACTATGTTGTTCCTGTAAAGGTTGTTATTTGAATGTGTTAGAAGCTGGAATGCTCTCCCATGGATTCACTTGGTTCAAAATACCAAGTAGAATTCATAAAGAGAGAAGAACCTTTGAGGATTACTCTTTAGTCTTCCTTGAAGCTCCGATTGAAAGGACAGGGTAAAGCTTCATAATAGCTTCTTTTACCTCTAAACTTTCATTCTTCAAAAGCTCCAAAAGGGTTGGTTGTGTGTATGAGTTCAGTAAAACGTTTGAATATGTGATGTTATTGAATTATTAGGTCAGTCGTCTGATGTATGTCTATCCATGTTAAGAACCTATTTTACCAGCTTATATTTAAGCAAAGCTTCCATTTTTTTTCAAGTATGAATAAACCAAAAGATAATGTCTTTATTTATCTACAATGATTTCGATTCTCTTTTCCTGACTTCGTTTTGATTTGGGGTGTTTTGATTTCCAGTAAACAGATGTAGAGATTTTCATTTTATATCTATTTGTCTGAATTTGAGGATATGATTTTCCCCACCCAATAGAGCTTGATGTGTTGGGTTTCAAAGTAAAGAATGTGTTTTTGAGATGATTTTGCCAAAAATGCAAGCTTCTGTGTATGTTAAATTTCTTGATGGCGGAAATAGATCAAGAGTTGAGTACGTTGCTTTACGAACCTTGATGATCACATAACCAGATCCCTAGGATATCTTGAATAGATGCAGTGTGCATCTGTATATTCGACGATGAGGGATAGGATGGTTTATTACCCGATTTCACTGTCATCACAATGTTTCAGATGAACACTCCTTTACTAATAGCTACATGTTCGAAACAGTATACTAAAGTGCAGCGTATATCATTTACTTTCATGTATGTTTTAATTGTTCTTATGGGATTAAAAATGATTTAGCTTTGAGTTCCAAGAAGCATGGAGATTTAGTTTTGACTCTTAATCTGAATATTTTGGTTTAAGTACCTAATGAGCTAGCATATGTTTGCTGGACAACCCAATTATTTGATTGTTGTTTTCCCTTGCTTTACTTGAAGAATGTTTTTTATGAGCTAGGAATGGGATATTGGATATTTATTACCTCTAGACTTAGGTTTTCTTCTTTTGAAAAATGTGTTTTAGCTCTCCATAAGCATGTCATTAGTTATGCCTCTCCCTGATGTATTTTTGTAGTACAACTTGCTAGATTAATTACTAATGTGCATATTTTACTGGTTAATAGAACAAATCATATCTACTGTAATCATGCTTAACTAATTTAGCTAACCATGTGATGTTTTAGTCACAAAAAAATGATATACAATGAGATAATACAAACTATTGCCTTCTATTCTTTATCATATTACCTACAAGCAGTAGTTTCAATTTTGTATCTTGCGTATTTGTGGATTAGTACCTTTTGAAGTATCAAATATTCGATTTTCAATCATTTTTAAAATACTCCCTAATCCTCATTTTCTTCGTTGTGCATGAACTCTTTGGGTCACTTGGACCCCTCTCCTTTGCATTTCGTTGGGCCTGGACGCCCAACAATTTCCATTCGAGTCATCCCATCTTCTGTCCCGAAGAGCTTGAGGAACAGGTTGAAGATAAAAATGATAATGGGCCTGACCCATGATGAAATAATAGCAGCAGCGACAGGAACAACCCAAGATGGGCTAAAATTGAAAAAAATGGACTAGAAGTCCAAAAGCAGCCGCAGAAGTGGGCCCAAGCCCAAACAATTTAGTTTAAGACAAGTTGGACTATAAGTCCAAATTAATTGAGCCAAAGAGCTTAATTACCTCTCTCTCCCTTTAAATTCTTTGTATTTGTTTAGTTAAATTATTTGTATGATTAATTGAACTAACTCTTTTAACTTAGTTGAAATCTCCAAAGGAAGAATCATTCTTGTTTAAACGCTTTTCATTGAATCAAATTTGCTTGTCTAATTAATTTTCGCATATGAAAAATGTTTTCTTAGCTTTAAGTCAAGCGTGCCTATAATTTTCTTTAAAGTGAATCTTGCTATATTTTTCCAAAATTATTATCGAAGAATTTCAAATTTCATCATCTTTTTATCAAGTTATATTCATTATGCTTTTCCAAATCAAAACAAGATGTTTTTCTTATCAAAAATACAAGATCTTTTCAAAAGTTAATCAAATAAGTTATTTTCAAACAAGTCCTGATAATCGCAAGTTAGCGAATATTTCGAGTGCCTTAAAAACCTTCTCGGGGTATTAATTTGAACCCTTACCCTTAATTTCTTAAATTTTTTAAAGTTATATCTGTTTTGACTTTAAAAAAAAATTCCTAAGTTTTTCTTGGTTTTACTTTTATAAAACTAAGTGGCGACTCTTGCTTTAAATTGAAAGCATTTTGGAAACTTTAAACTAGATTTTTGAAATGATTTTCAAAATAAGTCATTTTTCTCGAAAATAGAAATGACGACTCCGCTGGGGATAATTCAACTAGTTTCTAACCTTATTGTTTGCAACTAACCTATTTGACTAACTATTCGGCTTGTAATAATTAGTAATATTTATTGCTTTCCTTACTTATTTATTTTGTCGCAAAATATATTGTCATTGCATCTCATAGCATATTTCGCCACATGGCATGCGATTTTATTTATATTTTAGGGAAGTTTACGATCCCGTGGCCTCTCGCTATAAATAACACTTTCTCAAAAATACGATAGTTTACGGGTACGTCATGCGTCCAATGGCTATCGTATTTTCAACCCAAGTTGTCTACTTGGAACCCGGTCTATTTCAAAGAAAACTCACTCTAGACACCTAGCGTAGAGCTAAACCAAAACCTAATTTTTAGGCATTGACCTAGGACGACCCGATACCGTAGGGGTATTGGGCCCATTAGAAAAGACCACCTTGCGTCTATTGGCCACGAGTCAATAAAAGACGATCATCCCTTATTTTTTTAATTGAAGGATGTGACGTCGGATTGTACGAACCATTGTCCCTCGGGATTGGGATATACTTAGATAGTCTTTTATTTTGAAGATTGCCATCCGAAAGGCGTTTGGAATTTACAAGAAGTTCGAGAATGAAGAATTCACGGAGGCCTAGTTTAAGAATACACCCTTGCATGGGACTGATATTCATTTGTACTTTCCTTCCCCTTACTTTGTATCCCCGTTCAATTCAATCAATTTGTATACATTTTATTTTGGGTCAATGGAACGTCTTACAAATGGCACACATCCTTCAATTCGTTAGGCCCACCTTTGGCATAAAAAGGTCACCTATCTGTATAGGACGCGCTATGAACTATTATGGTGATATAACTGTCTTACGTGCTTACGTGTGTTTCTTGAGTCAAGGGTAAATTGGTCCACTCTTGACAATTTTTTAGAACACCATAGGCAGAAATATAAGCCCACTACACAAAGTCCGACCAAATCGCTCTTGGAGTTCTCCAAATTCTCCAGAAAAAATGCAAAGACTTCTTAAAACCCTTTTAAGTCTTGTTCAGAAAACAAACTTGCCCTATCCAAACTATATCCTTTCAGGGCCCGTCCCTTATCCTTAAGAAATTTTCATTTCCCCACTTTGACGAAAACACCGAAGAATTCAGAAGACACATCAAGTGCTGAAGACTCGACAAGTCAAATCTCCTTATAAAATCTACCTACCCCAAAATCGATCTTGTCCGTCAAACCTCGAGCCAAGGATTACCCGTGGATCAATTCGCCTTGACAAAAGCAACTTTATGTGTTTATTTCCAGTCAAATGTCTTGCGTTGTTTACCACTTATGAAATCTAACATATTCTTCTTTTTGAGTTATTTTTCCTGTAACAGGTAAAGAAACTGATTTGTGTTGAGAAAAGATGGAAGAATCCTCTTACCTCACAAAATCAAGAGAAAGCAAGGTTTCCTCCCCTGATCGTAACTTAGGGAAAACAATAATGACTGAGGATACTGAGAACATCGCTTTAACTAGGATGACTACTCTCCTATCTAAGCAAAGTGAGTTGATTGCGCTACTGACGCAACAAGTTGATAAGATGAGAAATGAGATGAGAGAGAAAAGAAGTCTAATTAATTTGATCATCCATGCAAAATTACCCACCCCAAGTGAAGGAAGGTCTCTACTTCATGTCCCTCCCTTGAATACGGCAGCACCTGAACACTCTTCCAATAATACCTTTGCATTTTCTTATAACTGGAGCACGAAAAAGTCTCTCAAATACGACTCGATAAAGCCTTCGCCACAAAAAATCTACCCTTCAACCTCGCAAAGTCCCTATTCCATCTTTTATGCTCTAGCTAAATATCAAACTCCGTCCCCAAAGTACCAAACTCCACCTCCAAATTACCAACCGCCTCCACAAACATGCCAAAACTTTCAGTAAAATTTTCAAGCACCAATTACTTTCTACTCAAATCCCCAAACATACCACGAAGTAGCTACCCCAACATACCAAAATAAAATATTTCATCTAAGTCATAAGAAGAAGTCTTCTCGGGTCTTTACTTCATTAGCTGAAAGCCAAACTCTACTCTTTGAGAGACTGAAAGCAGCTGGACTAATTTAGCCTATCAAACTAAAGCCTGGTAACCCAGAATCCAAATTCTTCAAACCCAATCAATATTGCGCATATCATTCAGGAAGTGTTGGACATACCACTGAAGATTGTATCAATCTGAAACACAAAATTCAGAACCTAATCGATCAAAGAGTCATCATTCTCCAAAAAACCTCTCCTGGTAGCAATCCTTCACCAAAACATGGAGGGGTGCCCATCAGTATAGACGAAACTGATGACGAATGGTATGCAAGAACTATTCTTAATAAAGAGGATGATCGAGAATTGCCAAGACCTTTGACTCATCTATCCCAGTCTTTCCCTACAAGTGACGATCCAGGGGATGGAATATGACATATATTCAAAGAATGTGATGCCATATTAGAAGAAGTCCCTGAAGCATCCATGATTAGGGTTGTTAAGCCCAATGAAAAGCTACAGAATTGGGTCGCAACTTTCCTCGTGACTCTCAGCTCGGCTGGGTAGACAAAGAGTCTATCTTATGAAAAATCGGTGATGGTTCGGATGAGGCTCCGTGACCCACCATTTATGTTTTCAATTTCCTTGTACTATTTTACCGCTTTCCAAAAGGCACGGACCCGCATTCATGCGGGTTATAGCCATAGTTTATAAATATTTTTGGATTTTAAATGAAAGCCTCCCGTATTCTGAAAACCTTTGTTATTTACTTACTTGGTACCGTCTAACTTATTTTGTTTATGTTTTCAGTAATAGTAAGTTAAAAACTGTCACTATCATGTCATGTCAAGAGCTTAGCAAACAAACCGAGCTAGACAACGATGATTTTGAAGGGTATGTTGAAGAAATCATGTTCCTGGAACGAACAACCAAGAAGTCCAAGAACTTTGAAGACCAAGAAAGGCCCCACCTAAAAGAGTTTGAGGTGGTCAATCTAGGAGGCAACGGTCAAGTCAAAGAAATCAACGTCGGTGTTCATTTGTCAAAAGCACAAAAGAAAGAACTTATCAGTCTGCTCAAGCCACACATCGACATCTTTGACTGGTCCTACAGTAATAGGACAAGAATGAGCACATACATCATCTCCCGAAATTTATTGATCAATCCGGGGAATGGACATTTAATCTTTCCTTCCCACGAGATAAAGGAAAGTTTGCACCTAATTGGCAAGGACCGTATGTCATCCAAAAAGGGTTATCGAGAGGAGCTTTGACTTTATCCGAGATGGATGATCAAATATGGACCAAGCTTATATCAACTCCGATGCTGTGAAGAAATACTACGCCTAAGGATGGTTTTCTTTCATTTCTTTCCCTGTAATTGCACTTCCTAATTGTAATCGTTTCTATGCTTTGTAATAGCTTAAAAATTCCCTATCCTCTTTTCACGAACTACGTCTTACCTGAATTCTCAAGAATGAGATATGTAGGTGGCCTTTGTCGGCTTCGGTCACCCCTTTATTTATTTCTAATTTTCTCCCACTACAAGTGTGGGAACTACGTTTGACCTGATTCTTGCCTCAACGGGATATGTAGGCGCCATAACGGCTCAGTCATATCACCCAGGAAATGGAAACTGGGGCAGAATTTTTGAGAAAGGAATCTCGAAAATTCAGAAGGCAAAAATTGCCTCCAACAAATTGGAATACAGAATATGCCGAAGAGCAACCGAAATGAATAGCGAGAAAGAATCTCGTAATTCCCCACAAATTCTCAAGTCTCTTGCCAATGGAATGAGATTCATCGCAAAACCTTTAACTGGGGCAGAAATTTTGAGGAGGACCTCAAAATTTCCACCAGGCTTCATTTAAAAGTTCAGGATTAAACTCTGAAGAGTTCCCCAACACTGAAGGATCAAAATCTACTTCAAAAATTCTTAGTCATAACAAAGTCCGGGGGGGATTAATTCCCAGCTATGACAGATTTTAAAAAGAAAAAAAATAAATATTTTGAACTCCCCAGCCGGGATGACAAAGGATCTCCAGAGTCCGCCAGCAGTATGTCAAAAATGTCAAGACATCGAATAAAGGACATTCGTTGAGCTAGCATATGACATGACGGGCAGAAACCTTTTCAAACTATCCTTTTTTCAAGCTGCCCTTTTCAAACTATCCTTTTTTCAAAGCTTTGTTTTTCAAAGGGCTTGTTCGAAAATCTTTGCAAAAGATTAATTTTACTCCTTTATAATTTGACTTTGTTTTATGTCTACCGTGACCCGGGGAGTCAAAGACGATGAGTGATCGAGAGTGGAAAGCACCCAGAAAAGATAAAGCAAGGAGCAGAAGATCGAAGGAGGTCAACATAAATCAGTTTCACCAAAAACTAACAATTTTTTCTATGGATGCAGGTTGTCCTAAAAAGTATGTTAGAAATTGGTGAAAGTCCCTCGTTATCCAACGCGTTCAAAGAAATGCAACAGGACCAGGTGCCCCAAATTTGGCGATAGAAGACAAAACAGTGGGAAGGAGCCTAAGAGGCAAAAGTTCCTGGAGCAGGCAAATCTTCTTGTAGTTCGCAAGAGCTACTAAGTAAAGAAAAATTGACAGCATCCTCGAGTCCCCAAGCAGATCAGGACATTTGGTCAGCTTCAAATTAGGACACCAAAAGGAGAGATCAACGATGTTCTCTGCCAATCCCCAGCAAGTCAAAAGTTACCACGAACAGACAATATTAAAAAATGGTATTTATAGCTATCCCCAGAAATGGGCACGACCATTTCTTCCCTATTTTGAAACAAAGTTATTTTGATTAGCTTCATAGACATTGTCTTTAAAGTTTTTTAGGTTTGACTATGGTCGCTAGTAAAAGCGACGATGTGTCTACTAATTGTTTGCCTTGAGCACAGGTACACACAAAGGAGTAAACAGGACAACACAAAAATCGAAGGTGATATTTTATGCAACTGCTACGCATGCCATTGCATGATCATCTACATCATTATCATATTTTTATGTCAAGAGAACCATGCCACGAGGTTCATCATATTTTCATGTCGCGAGGACCATGTCACGAGGGCCATCATATTTGCATGTCGTGAGGACCATGCCAAGAGGGCCATCATATTTGCATGTCGCGAGGACCATTCCACGAGGGCCATCATATTTGCATGTCACGAGGACCATGCCACGAGGGCCATCATATTTGCATGTAGCGAGGACCATGCCACAAGGGCCAAAATATTTGCATGTCGCGAGGACCATGCCACGAGGGTCATCATATTTGCATATCGCGAGGACCATGCCACAAGGGCCATTGCATTTGCATGTCGCGAGGACCATGTCACGAGGACCATTGCATGATTATCCACATTATTATTCAATACCGCAGATACACATCCCCTGCAAAGACTATTTACCTCTACCTGCTGGTTGCAAAGAGGATGACATTCATAGGCGTCCCTAAGTCGCACTTGCTGCGCAGGATCGACCCTCATCATGCTTATATCCGAGATCGCGTGAGATTGTGAAGTCTAACATTGAGGATATCATTATCATCATTATCATTATCATCATTCATTATGCCAAGTCAGGCGCTCAACATGCTTATATCCGATATCGCGTAAGATGGAGAAGTCTAACGTTGAGGATATTATTATTATGCCAAGTCTGGCATTCAGTATATATATATCCAATATCGCATAAGATGGAGGAGTCTGACTTTGAGGGTATATTTGCTCCTGTATTATGCCAAATCGGGCATTTAACATATTTATATCTGATATCGCGTAAGACGGAAGAGTCTGACGTTAAGGGTATATTTTCTCCTTATTATGCCAAGTCTGGCATTCAGCATATATATATCCGATATCGCATAAGATGGAGGAGTCTGACGTTGAGGGTATATTTGCTCCTTTATTATGCCAAACCGAGCATTTAACATATTTATATCCGATATCACGTAAGATGGAGGAGTCTGACGTTGAGGGTATATTTTCTCCTTATTATGCCAAGTCTGGAATTCAGTATATTTATATCTGATATCGCGTAAGACGGAGAGTCTGACATTGAGGGTATATTTGCTCTTTTATTATGCCAAACTAGGCATTTAACATATTTATATTCGATATCGCGTAAGATGGAGGAGTCTGACGTTGAGGGTATATTTTCTCCTTATTATGCCAAGTCTGGCATCCAGCATAATCATGTCCGATATCGCATAAGACGACGGAGTCTGACGTTGAGGATATTTATGCACTCTTATTCGAAATCATCGATCGCCAGAAGATGTAGCTATATTTGATCGTGTAGCAAAGGCCTCGTCACCTCCGATAATCAAATATTGCTTGCCGTCGAGGTCAAAAGCATATAGTCTGAGGGATGTCTGTAAGACGCCATCCAAATCGGATGATGAACCATATTTCCAAAAACTAGAAGGCCAAAAGTCATCTATAAGTCACAGCGATATCTGAAACCGGATAGTGTGCAAGATTGCCTAAAACTTGATAGACTAAGAGTTATCTATAAGACGCAGCGATATCTGAAACCGGATAGTGTGCAAGATCACCTGAAGATTGACAGTTCGAGGGTAATGCGTAAGTCGCAATAATATCCGAAATTAGATAAAAGTGCAAAACTACCAAAAATTGTTAGTCCAAGAGTTATCTATAAGACATGACATATCCACGTTGATATTGTGCAGGACTACTCAAAGGCTAGCAATTCAAGGAAAATCTGTAAATCGCGTTACATCCAAGATAGGATAAAAGTGCAGGATTACCCAAAAACTGGCAATTCAAAGGACATTTATAAGCCGCCTCTATCCAAAGTCGGATGATGTGCAAGATTACTCAAAAGCTGGAAAATTAAAGGCATCTGTAAGCCGCCTCTATCCAAAGTCGGATGATGTGCAAGATTACTCAAAAGCTGGCAAATTAAAGGCATCTGTAAGCCGCCTCTATCCAAAGTCGGATGATGTGCTAGATTACCCAAAAGCCTGACAATGTAGGGAATATCTGTTAGTCGTATCGATATGGATGATGCGCAAGATTTACCCTAAAATCAGATTTAAAAGACCGTTATCAATAGCCAAGAAGGCTATCACATTCAAGAAAATACCACAAGCGGTCAAGAGGACCGCCGCCATTGCAACAACTACGAAAGTTTTTATATTCAAAGATCACTACATTCAACTGCCATAGAGTTGGATTATCTAACACTTTTAAGCCGCAACAACGAGAATGCGCAAAGTGTTTAAGTCACAATAACGGGAATGTGCAAATCTAACACTTCTAAGCTGCAGGAATGGGAATGCACAAAGTGTTTAAGTCGCAACAACGGGAATGCACAAATCTAACACTTCTAAGCCACAACAATGGAAATGCGTAAAGTGTTTAAGTTGCAACAATAGGAATGCGCAAATCTAACACTTCTAAGCCACAGCAACGGGAATGCGCAAAGTGTTTAAGTCGCAATAATGGGAATGCACAAATCTAACACTTCTAAGCCGCAGCAACGGGAATACGCAAAGTGCTTAAGTCACAACAGCGGGAATGCGCATCAGGCAACCCAATCTGATAGCCAAGAAGGCTAACATGTTTAATCATCATGGAAATTGCTATTTCCTAAGACAGAGACAGGAAAGGACGACATCTGCTTCAAAAGCGATAAATGTGAAAGATGAGGTACAAAGCTATCTCTTCTTATTAAGATATTTTACCACTAACAATTTTGTTTCAAAATATTGTCGAGAACATCCAAGAGGATGAAAATCTTGAACCAGAACAATAGGTACAAAACACGTCAAAAGATGTCACAACCTAAGATTCGGACGTAATCCCAAGAAGAGGTATGATAAAGAAAACTACCTCTCCAATTGAATTATGTTACTACTAACAATTTTGTTTTGAGATGTTGTCGAGAGCATCCGAGAAGGATGAAATTCTCAAAGCAAAATCACAGGTGCGGATTACACCAAAAAGGATGCATCACAACGTGAAACTTTTTCTTAGCAACAAACTGGGACATAGTCCAAAGAGGGATATCAAACTCTTTGGATGTGAGCTGAGGAACGACTACCACCGCCATCAAACTACACCCCTATCAGAAGTCATGTGAGTATTTCCTATCTTTGGGTCTTGGTTTCGCATCCAGGTTATTTTTTGAACTCACACTGGAAGCAATACTCCTTCTTTTCAAATCTGGGTGACGATACACCTCGAGCTTTGGAAATTATTTCTAGGTAAAATCTTATTTATGGGTATGAAGTGCGCCACATTCATAGTTGAGAGGTTACAAGCCTCTTTTCCATAACTCAATTACTTGTCACTCATCCCGAGCCAAAGGTTGTCTTAACATAAAGATTACCTTTTCCACCGATTGAGTCGAACTACAAGCAGCCTGATTCCTAAGTCCTGGGATATGTAGGAGGGTTCCATGTTGAAAACTTGGCTGCATTCCTAACTCCCCCAATCCTCTTACTCCAAGCTTTCCGGTCTCTCCGTACTCTCAAATCGGGATAGTTTGGAATTCTTCCAAAAGTCGTGCGTAAAATCAAGCATCTTGAACTACAAGTGGCCTAAATTCTCATGTAACTCGAAATATGTAGGAAACTCAAAACAGGAGTTCGGCCATGATTCCTTGAAATTCGTGCTAGAACCAACTGCTTCCTAAAGACGAATCTATGGTCGGATAAAATTGGGAATGCCAATTCCCTTTGCCAAGGGTTCATTACACTCACCCTACCCAAAGGGAGGAGTAGTTGTTGACACCCAATTTTTACCCTCCACATTACGAATTAACCTGGAGCTTTTTTTGATTTTTAAACAATTTTTGAAAATAATTATTTGTGAAAAAGGATAAAACATTTTTATAATAGTTCTGAGTAATAATTTATATCTTTCATATTTAATTATCTGTAATTTATAAAGTTTACTTAAAGAATTATTTTAAAGTTTAATTTCATTAGAAATCCTTTTAAAAGATTAAATGCTTGATTTTTCCTCCAAATTAATTCAAAATGAGATTAATTGAATAAATTAATTTCATAATTGTTAAAAGAGGTAATTCTTTGTTAAAATCAATAATTATTTTTGAATTGTGCAAATTTATTAAAGCTCGAGATTAATCTTAATTAATTCATCTTTATTTCTATTCTAGCCTATTTCTTTAAAATAATTTAAATCCTAGCCGGATTTTTCCTAGCTCCTATTAATCTGGTTGTTTCCTAAAAACTAAATGGCCACATTTTTGCAAATGTGGCCATTACTTAAACTCACCTTATAACACCCTCAACCCCCTTCATCAACCAAACATTCTAGCCCAACAACAAAATCCACTCCAACCCGACTGACCCGGCCCAAAAACCCAATCCACTATATACTCTTCTATCCCCTTTTCTCTTTTCCATTTTACACAAAAACACCAAACGAACCCTTACCTTACCCCTTCTCTCACCTCGTCTGTTCCACAAACACATAGACGAACAAACACCAAAACACAGTACCTCTCCGTTAAACTCAGTCGAAACGACAACCAAATGACACCCAAAATCGTTGGGTAATCGTTACCCCTCCGTCTGTTTTCCCCTCACCTTAATTGGTTGTACGAAAGGGTGAGCTGGCTAGTTCTAGAAGCACCCAGAAATCACAGCTGGCCTCTCCAACATTTTCCTCACCTTGAATCGCGGCGTGAACCACTCCAAATAACCGATGCATGATCGATTTCATACCTCAAGGTACATACGTGCCCTCATCAGAGGATTTTGGGTTTTGAATTTCAAAATCCTTCAAGTTTTATCGAAAAATACCCAACGTTTCCCCCCCCCCCCAATTTCCATTCGTTGGAACCCTATCTCTTCTCCTATATAAACCCCCCTCTTCCATAAGAATAGGGAGCAGATTTTTGGGGGGAAATTGAGGATTTTGGAGAAGCATTTCACTAATCCTACGTAACCAAGAATCCCAGAAATAAAAACACTTTAAAAGTCAAGTTCCGTTGAAATCAGTGGAACTCTGGTGGTGGAAATCTCCCCTACGAGCTCGTAGATCCCAGTCGCTTCCCGGAAACAGGTGACTCTTCTGTTTAACTCTCTCGTTCCTTTTATTTTTGTGAATTTAGGGTGGTCTTGACTGATCTTTGGTTGACCTATGTGGTGGTTGTGTTAAAAAATTATGAATGAGGTTTAAAGATCCGTTTGTGTGATGCTGTTGTCAAAATCAAAAGTTCTTGAAGTTTTTTCGTTTTGTTTTGTTCTCTGTTCTTCCCGTCTTAATATCTATTAACGTGTTACATGAGAACATTATTGTGATCACTGGTTAGTATAGACAACTCATTTATGTGTAGCTGTCGACTATGTTGTTCCTGTAAAGGTTGTTATTTAAATGTGTTAGAAGCTGGAATGCTCTCCCATGGATTCACTTGGTTCAAAATACCAAGTAGAATTCATAAAGAGAGAAGAACCTTTGAGGATTACTCTTTAGTCTTACTTGAAGCTCCGATTGAAAGGACAGGGTAAAGCTTCATAATAGCTTCTTTTACCTCTAAACTTTCATTTTTCAAAAGCTCCAAAAAGGTTGGTTGTGTGTATGAGTTCAGTAAAACGTTTGAATATGTGATGGTATTGAATTATTAGGTAAGTCATCTGATGTATGTCTATACATGTTAAAAACCTATTTTACCAGCTTATATTTAAGCAAAGCTTCAATTTTTTTTCAAGTATGAATAAACCGAAAGATAATGTCTTTATTTATCTACAATGATTTCGATTCCCTTTTCCTGACTTCATTTTGATTTGGGGTGTTTTGATTTCCAGTAAACAGATGCCGAGATTTTCATTTTATATCTATTTGTCTGAATCTGAGGATATAATTTTCCCCACCCAATAAAGCTTGATGTGTTGGGTTTCAAAGTAAAGAATGTGTTTTTGAGATGATTTTGCCAAAAATGCAAGCTTCTGTGTATGTTAAATTTCTTGATGGCAGAAATAGATCAAGAGTTGAGTACGTTTCTTTACAAACCTTGATGATCATATAACCAGATCCCTAGGATATCTTGAATAGATGCAGTGTGCATCTGTATATTCAACGATGAGGGATAGGATGGTTTATTACCCGATTTCCCTGTCATCACAATGTTTCAGATGCACACTCCTTTACTAATAGCTACATGTTCGAAACAGTATACTAAAATGCAGCGTATATCATTTGCTTTCATGTATGTTTTAATTGTTCTTATGGTATTAAAAATGATTTAGCTTTGAGTTCCAAGAAGCATGAAGATTTAGCTTTGACTCTTAATCTGAATATTTTGGTTTAAGTACCTAATGAGCTAGCATATGTTTGCTGGACAACCCAATTATTTGATTGTTGTTTTCCCTTGCTTTACTTGAAGAATGGTTTTTATGAGCTAGAAATGGGATATTGGATATTTATTACCTCTAGACTTAGGTTTTCTTCTTTTGAAAAATGTGTTTTAGCTCTCCATAAGCATGTCATTAGTTATGCCTCTCCCTGATGTATTTTTGTAGTACAACTTGCTAGATTAATTACTAATATGCATATTTTACTGGTTAATAGAACAAATCATATCTACTGTAATCATGCTTAATTAATTTAGCTAACCATGTGATGTTTTAGTCACAAAAAATGATATACTATGAGATAATACAAACTATTGCCTTCTATTCTTTATCGTATTACCTACAAGCAGTAGTTTCAATTTTGTATCATGCATATTTGTGGATCAGTGCCTTTTGAAGTATCAAGTATTCGATTTTCGATCATTTTTAAAATACTCCTTAATCCTCATTTTCTTCGTTGTGCATGAACTCTTTGGGTCACTTGGACCCCTCTCCTTTGCATTTCGTTGGGCCTAGACGCCCAACAATTTCCATTCGAGTCATCCCATCTTTGGTCCCGAAGAGCTTGAGGAACAGGTTGAAGATAAAAAGGATAACGGGCCTGAACCATGATGAAATAATAACAGCAGCAACAAGAACAACCCAAGATGGGCTAAAATTGAAAAAAATGGACTAAAAGTCCAAAAGCAACCGCAAAAGTGGGCCCAAGCCCAAACAATTTAGTTTAGGACAGGTTGGACTATAAGTCTAAATTAATTGAGCCAAAGCGCTTAATTACCTCTCTCTCCCTTTAAACTCTTTGTATTTGTTTAGTTAAATTTATTTGTATGATTAATTGAACTAACTCTTTTAACTTAGTTGAAATCCACAAAAGAAGAATCATTCTTGTTTAAACGCTTTTCATTGAATCAAATTTACTTGTCTAATTAATTTTCGCATATGAAAAATGTTTTCTTAGCTTTAAGTCAAGCGTGCCTATAATTTGCTTAAAAGTGAATCTTACTATATTTTTCCAAAATTGTTATCGAAGAATTTCAAATTTCATCATCTTTTTATCAAGTTATATTCATTATGCTTTTCCAAATCAAAACAAGATATTTTTCTTATCAAAAATACAAGATCTTTTCAAAAGTTAATCAAATAAGTTATTTTCAAACAAGTTCGGATAATCGCAAGTTAGCGGATATTTCGAGTGCCTTAAAAACCTTCTCGGGGTATTAATTTGAACCCTTACCCTTAATTTCTTAAATTTTTTAAAGTTATATCTGTTTTGACTTTAAAAAAAAATTCCTAAGTTTTTCTTGGTTTTACTTTTATAAAACTAAGTGACGACTCTTGCTTTAAATTGAAAGCGTTTTGGAAACTTTAAACTAGATTTTCGAAATGATTTTCAAAATAAGTCATTTTTCCCGAAAACAAGTTGCATCCCAATTCTGCAGCTTTTCACCGGGCTTGGCATCCCTAATCACGGATGCTTCAGAGATTTCATCTCTTATAGCATCGCATTCCTCAAACAGCCTTCCGATCCCGTCCTCTAACCCGTCGCTTGGAGGACTAATACGCACCGGGAATGACTGATATAAGTGAGGGAGTGGCTTAGGAGGTCCCGATTGCTTCTTCTTTTCGACGCTTGCTTTGTCCTTTCGGGACACATACCCTAGTCCATGCCTGGTCAACTGTCCTGGGATGCTCAAAGGCTCAGTCATGTCGTCGGAATTCTTTCCCAACACGAAGCTTGGTTCATATCCGCTCCTTAGCATCGTAAATGCAAGCATTTTATAGATGGGTGGCATAGGAATTTGAGGATCAAGATCCTTTCCGGTGGCATTGATGATCTCTATGGTGTAGAAATCGGTTCCCCTCGGGACCTCTTCAATCACAGGGACACAACCATTAAGGCGGCTCAGGTGACTCCCTTCACCGTGAATCACAACCTCATGCTCCTCCCAAATGAACTTTACCATTTGACACAAAGTTGATGGCTGTCACGACCCGATTTCTCAGGTCATGATGGCACCTACAACCCCCCAATAGGCGAACCAATCCCCATAGCCCGAAATGGTTAGTAATGGCTAATACGTAACCAAAATGCACAATAAGCAGAAATAGCGAAAGCAGAATGTAAACGTAGATAAAGCGGAAGCAAAACTCGAATATAAACATAAAGAAAACTACACCAACCCCAAGACTTGGTATCGATAGTACAGAAGCTTCTAATAGAGTACAAGTGCTAAAAGTAACAAAATACAATATAATTTGTCTCCGAAAGTACAAGGAGTAATAGTGCCAAAAGATGAGATACGGTCAAGCCACAACCATCAGGCGCTCACCCTAGTCTCAAATATCCACAATCTGCACGAGTCTCCAACGCGATCAACGGCGAAAGCTCAACTAATATATGCACATAAAGTGCAGAAGTGTAGTATGAGCACCAAAACAACGGGTACTCAGTAGGTATCATCGGCCGACTGAGCGCATATAAGATATAATAACAGTAAGTAACAGATAGCAAGAAAACAGTCACTGAAGCAATAAAGGAAGCACAAGGAGCTAGCACAGAGAATAGGCAACCAAAAGCTACAAGTAAAACATGCTAGCACAGAGGATACAATTACACAGAATCACAGGTGAAGGAACGGAGAACGCACCTAGGGTCCTTGCACAATAATACAAGTAAGCAAAGAGAGAGAGAGAGTTGAGAAAATAGCGGTATACCGGTAACCTTAAGTAAGGGAAAAGACGCAAGGCAGTCTAACATACTCAAAATGGAATCAACAAGTATAAGGAAATCGTAACAATAATCCAATCACATGATAGCATAATCAGGAATTCACCTTACAAGTACAACCCTAGGATAGAATAAATAACCCACAATAATCGAGATATACTACTCAACTCGCGACAAGAAAAGAACCAGAATCTCATACTTTGCTCAGAAGGCCACACAAAAGTGCCTCAATAAGATAGGACTGCCTAGCCCTCTCAATAATCAGAAATCCCACAACCGGAGCCTCAACAGGTTAACCATCACTAATCCTTCGATAACCGTGTGCCAAGACAAGCTCTAAATAAAGACAGGAGTAAATATAATCTACCTACAGTCCAAACGGCTGCCCATACAATCGAGGAACGTAATCAAGTGAATAAAAACCCTCCGGCCGCCCATACAATCGGAGCATACACTGAACACACAACAAACAAGGGTGGAATCAAATGCATCATATGATATGATGTGCCAGTAACCGGTATGTTCCCCCTCAGGTACCCCTCGGGCACGTATAGAGGCGGGACCAATTGAAGGATCTTTCCCGTGTACCTCTCCTCCACCGTACACCCCCCTTCTAGTATGCCGCGTAGGCCCGTAGCCTGTGGCCCAGGAACGACAGGGGTCCATGGAGGTCTACCTCTCGACCACATACAAAAACTCAATCTCAAAACGTGTCCTCCGAAATCGAGTTCGGGTTCAAGCCAGTGGCTAAGTCTCAAATGTAGCTCAAAACTCAAAATCTCGTAGTACATGCCCGGCTTCGACCCGGGTCTAAAACAGTAGTGGTAATCTCAAAAGACCCTCTCTAAGGGTGCCCGAGGTATATCCAGGTCTAAATCAGTGATAAAAGTCTCAATAACACTCTCAAAGGGTGCCCAAAGTGTGGCCGGGTCTAAAACTATAGTAAATCAAGTCTGGTGCTCTGCCCGGCAGAGACTAGTATCAACAATAAAATCAGTGCAAAATCATCCAAAATCCCTTTTTCTATCATCAACCGTACCAAAAATGGGCCCCCGAGACCATGCAAGTTTAGGAAAACTATGTGTAGTGGCTTGCAGCCAAAACTGTAGTAAAACATGCAGGGGAAAACCTTTTTCATGGATGATATGCTTGTACACAAATATAAATTAGCCCAACGGCTTACAACAATTCCTATCAGCCCTGCACAGGCCCAACAGCTACTCAGCAGACATAACCAGCCTAAAAGGATAATCTCTATTTCCGGGACTTGTGGACATTCCCCAAATAACCCACCGTCTATGTTCCATAGTCAAAACAAGGCCGCAAGGACCACAAGGGTAATATACAATACTACGCGAATACTACAAACAACGTATGAATTAAGCGAACGAACAAGGCCAACAAGGTCTGGGGTAACAACCTATACCAACACACCCAAGGATGTTAATTAATATAGTTATAGCCTATATACGCAAAGTCTAGGTAGAGAAAGCCATAACCTACCTGTCGTCTGACGAATAGCTGCAGGGACGGCATCGTCCATGCTCGAACTGCTGCAGGAAACTCCAATTCGCAAAACTAATATCACACCAGTAATCTATATGTCAAAACAAGACTAACAGTACCCATAATGCCATAAGCACAACAGGGTCGAAATCCGGGTCACAAACGAGCCCATGGGACCCGCAACCCGTAATCAAAAATGAAAAATACACTTGTGTTCCTTACCATCCCGGGAGCGCATGCTCAAAAATCGAGCAAAAATGGACAACAATTGGGGCTCAAAACAGCCCGCTCAAGTCAAGAATTAAAGATGGAATTTTTCAAGAAATAACCAAAAATTGGGCAAGAAAGCTTACCAAAAGAATGGAAATTGAGGCCAACACGAGTAATCCTTCAAGCCCACTAGCATGCACAAGCTGGAGGGGCAGAATCTACACAATATTCCAAGCTTGGGTCATGAGAATCAATGGAGGATTTGGGGAGAGAACCAAGGTGGAAGAAGCTTACCAAAAGGCGAAGAACGCGAGAAAATCCACAAGTAATTAAGTCCCCAAAGCCTAGAATCAATTTAGAGCAATTAGGTAGAGAGGAAATTGAGTTTAGAGTGAGAAAGAATGGGAGAAGTGGCTGGAAAAATGACTTTCAGCACTTTATAGCTGCTGAACGCAGACCAGCGCCATTGGAGCTAAAGGAGCGCCATCGTGCAGGAGGGAGGCAGGCGCCTCATTGCTATCGCGTTGGAAGGGCGCAATCGTGCAGTCACGCGGGCGGACGCTGGAGCGCTATCGCGCAGGCATTGCGCCATTGTTGCTGATGGCGTACATAGGCTAGTGCAATCGCGCTGCTTGGGCGCCATTGGCACTGAAGGTCTTGCCTGCAACAAAAACCAGCAAAACTCCAAACTCCCACGGGGAATTCCGGGCACAATCCGAACCCGATACTCAAAAACCAATAGAGCTATTAGAGTGGAAACAACGTTCCAAACTCAACAAAATCGATGAAACTTACATACGAGGTTGTTTCGGAAGAATGTTGACCCAAGTCAACACTAGCTAACGCCAACCAAACACCCAAAATGAGCACGGCTCATCCGGAACCAAAACCAACCACCTACCTAACCCAAACTCGGCATTCCGAAGCTAACGGCGCTGATGAAATTTTCATCCGAGGCTGTCTTCTCCGAATTTTGACCAAGTCAACCAAACCAGCCCAACTGGCCTAAAAACACAGAACGCGAGAGAATTTCAAGCTGAAAAACTCCTGGATCCCGACCAAAGGTCTCTCTAGACCAAACTCCATGCTCTGGAGCTAACGAAACTGTCGAAATTCAATTCCGAGAACGTTCACCAAGAATGTTGACCAAAGTCAATGAATTCAAAAGCCTAAAGCTCTAAAACAAGGAATGGCCAAAAAGACATAGCAAACGGCCCGGGCATCGAACTACCGATCCCCGTAAGCCATAAATGACTTAGGGCCACTACGGGCAAGCTCTAACGGTACAAGAATGGTGAAAATGTGTAAATGACCGGGAGGGTCATTACATCATCCACTACTAAAAAAACTTTCATCCCCGAAAGTCAGGAAAGAAGGATAGACTAGAGATTAAAAGAACAGTGAAAACACAGCCCGCACTACTCTCTCGGATAACTTGGGTAGCCTCCTCGGCCGGACGGCACCCAACAAAATAGAATCATCGAAGGCAACCAAGCCTAAACCCCTTACTGGCCAAGCTAGATTCCAACTCCACCTCCAAAACTTAAAAGGGTCCGCCAACCCAAACTGAACCTCGAGAACCTCGACAACCTCGACTGGAATGCACCAACACAACACCAAAACCAGAAAAGCAAGGCTATACCCAAACAGAGCCCGAATCTTTGAAACTATAACCAAATTCACTAAAAGAGCCATCAACCCAAAACTCTAACTTATGAACCAGCTGGTCCGTAAATCTCTTTTATCCTAAACAGAACCCCTTTCACACCATAATCAGAAATTGCATACGAGTCGAACACTCAACCACCATCGAAGGATCAACTGAAACACCAAAAATACACAACCTTCGCTTATACTCTACCACGAATGACGTCACCCTCTATACTCAAGTTCTACCAAAGTCAAGCTAAAGTCTACTAACTTTTGCCATCCAAGATAACAACCCGTAGCAGGTCCTCAAAAACTGGAGTTACCTGACCTGATTGACCATCAAGCAACGGAAGAACACTTTTGCCAACACCAAACTCGCTAACTGAACCCAACTGATCAACCCATCTGAATCCAACTAAAAATCCACACACCAAAGTTAGGAGAGGCATCTATGAACACCTTGTGTTGATGGAGAACCTCCAAACTATAGAAAGAAACCAACCTCGCTGAATCAGACCAAATTTGAGTCAACTGGAGGCGAGGGAACCAAGACAATCTGCACAACAACAGAAAAAAACCAAAAATAAGCCTCTGCAAGGAGTGTGGTAAGCCTACCACCAAGTCCATAATCATCACTAAGCTCCAAACTCTAAGAACACTGCTGCAACTCCGAGTACTTGAACACCATTCCGATTTGAAGTCATCTTACCAAGCTCACCTCGAGAAGAATTCCACCATGCCATGAATATCAAGTCAAAACACCTCGAAGGTAAAGGAAAAAGAGTGCATGGGGTTCAAAGTTACCATCTAGCCTTGGGAATTTGCATATAACTTTAACTCATTCCCTTGGCTCGAATCAACCGCTCTACCGGGTCTGCACACAACTAACTATTTTGAAGCATATATCATACTGAACTGCTAGTCCATACTGGCCGTGTCTAACCAACACTGGAACCCCACATAAACAACAACTCTGGAAGAATCAACTAAATAAGCTTTCAAGTCCTCGGCAAACGGAGACGACCATAAATCTCAATGCATCATTAGAACCCAAGGATAGGCTCGATAGTCTCAACCCGTACAACCTGACCACGAACAATATGTCACCACTGATTCTGAAACTTGCACCACTGCACCTATCCAACTAAGATGGAAGGAACTTCGTACCATGAAGAGCACTGCTGAAATCAGGAATATCCCGCCCAATATAGAGGTTAGCCAAGGAAGCCAAGGACTAGGTGTCCAAGGCCAATAGGCGCATCCAAAACTGAAGTAAAAGAAGCTAAGTTGCCCGTACCCACTGCCTCCCGGCACTAGGATACTACAACCAAGCAGAAACTGCCATGAACTATCCGATGTAACCTGTCAAGCCATGATTTTGAACCCCAACTTTCAAAACTGCCAACCAAAGCCTTTGTCGAACCCGTATGCTGCCAATGAGCCCTTAAAAACCCAAGCCAACTAGGCTTGAATATGCAAGTTACCAACATCGCAACTGCTACTGAAACAAAAACCAATCGATGGAAAAATCACAGCAATGTGTAGATGGTTGAATCGAATAACCAACACATAATTCCAAAGCAAACCTTCATCGCCACCTCAGGCAGCTACTAGGACACATAAACACAAACAAAGAGTCATCTCCCTCCTTTTTCAACTAAATATAAATCCTTCCTTAGCACATACTAAACCTTACAAATCCTTTCTCGAATAAGAACCTGAAGCCATTACCTTACTTCTCATAGCTACACATCAAACTCAATAAAGCAGGAGAAGAATGGGACGGATGCCTAACTCACCCAAAATGCTATGAATACAACCCAACCATGAGATTACAATCAACACTTAGTCGGAAGTGCTAAAGTCAAAACCCAATCACAATGCCAACATCAAGAGCTCATCCAGAGAACTAGATCAGGATTCGTTCCAACTAGAACTGAGGATACAACAAAACAACCAACGGATAAGGAACTGGAGGAAAATATAAGAACAACCCACATACCTGCCAACCTCTTAAACTAATCAACAAAGAGGGTCAACTCTAAGCACCCGAGAGGCCAAACCGGTCTATGCATGCTAGCATAACCATAATCTCCCAACTAAGGCAAAATCTCAACTCTGGCACAACTACTGGTAATACACCGGACCATCACACGAATCTCTAGCCACGCTAGATAATGGCCTAGGCAACAACCATCTAGGACCGCTAGAGAGGAAGACCCAAAGCAAGCGTAGAACCACAACAAATAGGAAACGAGTCCTACAAAGCCTACTCACAAGCTACAACTCTGGGTAAAACACCTCACAAGGCTAACTCACCCCCATCCACTACTAAAGAATAAACTACCAATAAACAACACATCGGTACTACAATTCAGATATCCAAACAACTAAATAAGTAGCAGGTAGGCATATAAGCAATTAAACGACAGATGGGATAGAATCACAACGCGAGCGGGACTAACATAAGTCAAAGGTAGCAAAGTCCTGACCTGGAGCAACGATATCAGAAACCTCTACCTCTAACCCTCCAAGAGGAGCATCAAGCTGATGGGATCTAACTCTAGACTGAGTGGTCGAAACTGAAGGCCCAACTGGCCCTCGCCATGGACAAGCTCTGTAAAGGTGACCAATATCTCCACAATCATAACAACCAGGTTGACCGGGATACACAATCGTAGGGCAATTCCTAGCAAAGTGCCCACGCTCACCACACCAAAAAAAACATCTACCAGATGAAGTCCGATGGGGAGATCTCACTGAACCTGACCGGCCACCACTAACTACACCCTCTGAAGGCAAACCTCGAAGAATGTGATCCATACCCTACTTGCTCTACTCAACATGTCCTGTACCAATACCCTCAGGAACCTGTGGAGCAACCAAAACTGGCCCAGTAGACAAGAAGCAATGGAACCTATCTCTGGTGGAGAATCCCCTACCTCGAGTATGAGAACCTCGAGAACTATCTTGGCGATGATGCTTCCAAGCACCACCTCTATAAGCCTCATAGCACAAAGCCTCAACAGCCCAAGCATGGTTAACTACCTGTAGGAAAGTTGTCCCAACTGTAACCAAATGCTCGGTTGCCAAACAAAGCGGTGAAATCAAACCTCCCACAAAGCTCCGTACCCTATCAAACTCTGAAGGTACAACCCTAACAGTATGCCTAACCATGTCATGAAACCTTGCCTCGTACTCCAATACCGACAAACAACCCTGTTGAAGAACTGGAAGCTCAACCCTAACTGAAGCACCACTTATAGAACCAGGTACTGAAACACTCACCGGAGGACTCAAAGTCCTGGCCACGGTGTCCAGAAGAACTGGGGTCGCTATAAATCCAATCAGAGGCTGGGCTAGCCCCACACCCTCTATCTGATGCAATAAACTCTCACTCTGAAGTCTTGGCACTGACGGAAGCACTGAAGCAACAGGCACAAAAGTGTCGGCACCAACCACTATTGCATTTGTCTGAGGCATCTGAGAATGAATGAACAACCAAAGTTTTAGAAGTCAATAAAGCCAGGAACGCACAATAAGGATCCAAGAAGATGAAACTTTTCCTAACAATACCTTGTATCCTCCCGTAGATAGGATACAAACTTTATCGTACTGATCCACGAGACCCTACGTAGACATTTGCCTCTGTACCACGACACCAGTGAACCTAGAGCTCTGATACCAAGCTGTCACCACCCAATTTTTCAAGTCATGATGGCACCTACAACCCCCCAGTAGGCGAACCAATCCCCATAGCCCAGAACAATTAGTAATGGGCTATACCTAACCAAAATGCACAATAAGAAGAAATAGCGGAAGCAGAATGTAAAGGTAGACAAAGAGGAAGCAAAACTCGAATATAAACATAAAGAAAACTACACCAAACTCAAGACTTGGTATCGATAGTAAAAAAACTTCTAATAGAGTACAAGTGCTAGAAGTAAAAAAATACAATACAATTTGTCTCCGAAAGTACAAGGAGTAACAGTGCCAAAAGATGAGATACGGTCAAGCCTCGACCATCAGGCGCTCACCCTAGTTTCGAATATCCACAATCTGCATGAGACTCTAACGCGATCAATGGTGAAAGCTCAACTAATATCTGCACAGAAAGTGCAGAAGTGTAGTATGAGCACCAAAACAATGGGTACTCAGTAGGTATCATCGGCCGACTGAGCACATATAAGATATAAAAATAGTAAGTAACAGATAGCAAAAAAGCAGTCACTGAAGCAATAAAGGAAGCACAAGGAGCAAGCACAGAGAATAGGCAACCAAAAACAACAAGTAAAACATGCTAGCACGGAGGATACAATTACACAGAATCACATGTGAAGGAAAGGAGAACGCACCTGGGGTCCTTGCACAATAATACAAGTAAGAAAAGAGAGAGAAAGTTGAGAAAATGGTGATATACCGGTAATCTCAAGTAAGGGAAAAGACGCAAGGCAGTCTAACATACTCAAAATGGAATCAACAAGTATAAGGAAATCATAAAACCAATCCAATCATATGATAGCATAACTAGGAATTCACCTCACAAGTACAACCCTAGGATGGAATAACTAACCCACAATAACCGAGATATACCACTCAACTACTGACAAGAAAAGAACGAGAATCTCATACTCTGCTCAGAAGGCCACACAAAAGTGCCTCAATAAGATAGGACTCCCTAGTCCTTTCAATAATCATAAATCCCACAATCGGAGCCTCAACAGGTTAACCATCACTAATCCTTCGTTAACTGAGTGATAAGACAAGCTCTAAATAAAGACAGGAGAAAATATAATCTACCTACAGTCCCAATGGCCGCTTAAACAATCGAGGAACGCAATCAAGCAAATACAAACCCTCCGGCCACCCATACAACCAGAGCGTACACTGAACACATAGCAGACAAGGGTGGAATCAAATGCATGATATGATGTGCCAGTAATCGGTATATTCCCCCTCAGGAACACCTTGGGCCCGTATAGAGGCAAGACCTATGGAAGGCTATTTCCCGTGTACCTCTCCTTCACCGTACACCCCGCTCCTGGCATGCTGCATTAGCCCGTAGCCTGTGGCCCAGGAACGACAGGGGTCCATTGAGGTCTACCTCTCGACCACATATAAAAACTCAATTTCAAAATGTGTCCTCCGAAATCGAGTACGGGTTCAAGCCATTGGCTAAGTCTCAAATGTAGCTCAAAACTCAAAATCTCGTAGTACATGCCCGGCTATGACCCGGGTCTAAAATAGTAGTGGTAATATCAAAAGACCCTCTCAAAGGGTGCCCGAGGTATACTCGTGTCTAAATTAGTGATAAAAGTCTTAGTAACCCTCTCAAAGGGAGCCCGGAGTGTGGTCGGGTCTAAAACTATAGTAAATCAAGTTTGGTGCTCTACCCGGAAGAGACTAGTACCAGTAATAAAATCAGTGCAAAATCATCCAAAATCCTCTTTTTTATCATCAACAGTACAAAAAACGGGCCCCCGGGGCTATGCAAGTTTAGAAAAACTGTTTGTAGTGGCTCGCAACCAAAACTGTAGTAAAACATGCAGGGGAAAAAAAATTCATGGATGATATGCTTGCACACAAATATAAATTGTCCCAACGGCTCACAATAATTCCTATCAGCCCTGCACAGGCCCAACAACTACTCAACAAATATAATCAGCTTAAAACGATAATCTCTATGTTCGGGACTTATGAACATTCCCCAAATAACCCACCATCTATGTTCCAGAGTCAAACCAAGGCCGCACAGGACCACAAGGGTAATATACAATACTACGCGAATACTACAAACAACGTATGAATTAAGCGGACGAATAAGGCAGACAAGGTCTGGGGTACCAACCTATAACAACCCACCCAAGGATGTTAATTAATGCAGTTATAGCCTATATACGCAGAGTCTAGGTAGAGAAATCCATAACCTACCTGTCGTCCGACGAATAGCTACGGGGATGGCATCGTCCAGGCTTGAACTACTCTGGGAAGCTCCAATTTGCAAAACTAATATCACACAAGTAATCTATACGTCAAAACAAGACTAACAATATCCATAATGCCATAAGCACAACCTGGTCGAAATCCAGGTCACAAATGGGTTCGTGGGCCCCGTAATCCGTACCCAGAAATGAAAAACATACTTATGTTCCTTACCATCCTGGGAGCGCATGCTCAAAAATTGAGCAAAAATGGACAACAATTGGGGCTCAAAACAACCCCCTCAAGTCAAGAATTAAAGATGGAAATTGAAGAATTAAAGAATTAAAGAACGGAGGATTTGAGGCCAACATGGGTAATTGAAGAACGGAGAATTAAAGAACGGAGGCTTAGCAAAAGAACGGAAATTGAAGCCAACATGGGTAATCCTTCAAGCCCACTAGCATGCACAAGCTGGAGGGGCAGAATCTACACAATATTCCAAGCTTAGGTCATGAGCATCAATGGAGGATTTGGGGAGAGAACCAAGGTGGAAGAAGCTTACCAAAAGGCGAAGAATGCGGGAAAATCCACAAGCAATTAAGTCCCCTAAAGCCTAGAATCAATTTAGAGCAATTAGGTAGAGAGGAGATTGAGTTTAGAGTGAGAAAGGATGGGAGAAGTGGCTGGAAAAATGAATTTCAGCACTTTATAGCTGCTGACCGCAGACCAGCGCCATTGGCGCTAAAAGAGCGCCATCGCGCAGGAGGGAGGGAGGCGCCTCAGCGCTATCGCATTGGAGGGGCGCGATTGCGCAGGCATGTGGGCGGGCGCTGGAGTGCTATCGTGCAGGCACGGCATCATCGACGTTGATGGTGCACACAGGCTAGCGCGATCGCGCTTCCTGGGTGCCATTAGCGCTGAAGGACCTGCCTGTAACAAAAACCAACAAAACTCCAAACTCCCACGGGGCATTCCGGGCATAATTGGAACCCGGTACTCAAAAACCAATAGAGCTATTAGAGTGGAAATGATGTTTCAAACTCAACAAAATCGATGAAACTTCCATACGAGGTCCTTTTGGAAGAATGTTGACCCAAGTCAACACTAGCTAACGCCAACCAAACACCCAAAATGAGCCCGGCTCATCCGGAACCCGAACCAACCACCTACCTAACCCAAAATCAGCATTCCGAAGCTAACGGCGCTGACAGAATTTCCATCCGAGGCTGTCTTCTCCGAATGTTGACCTAAGTCAACCAAACCAGCCCAACTAGCCTAAAAACATAGAACGAGAGAGAATTCCAAGATGAAAAGCTCCTGGATCCCAACCAAAGGTCCCTCTAGACTAAAGTCCATGCTCCGGAGCTAACGGAACTGTTAAAATTTGATTCTGAGCACGTTCACCAAGAATATTGACCGAAGTCAAGAATTCAAAAGCCTAAAGCTCTAAAACAAGGAATGGCCAAATAGACCAAGCAAACGGCTTGGGCACAGCATTACAGGTCCCCGCAAGCCATAAATAACTTGGGGCCACTATGGGCAAGCTCTAATGGTACAAGAATAGTGAAAATGTGTAAAAGACTGGGAGGGTCATTACAATGGCACGACTCCAGCTCCGTGGATCCATGGTCTTTCTAGAAGTAAGTTATAACTGGTGGTGATATCCATGACTTGAAATTCTGTATGGAACTCGGCGGGTCCCATTTGGATGTACAGTCTAACTTCTCTGATAGTGTCCCTTTGACCTCCATCAAAATCTCTCACATTGAGTCTGCTCTGACGAATCTTTCCAGATCATACTCCAATTGGGTGAGTGTGGACAATGGACAGATGTTCAGTCCCGATCCATCATTGATAAATACTCTATTCACAGTCTTCTCTAGACTCTTGCTATTGATATAGAAGGCTTTGTTGTGCATTAACCCTTCAAAGGGTAGTTCAACAATACTTAAAGTAGCTATAGATTTTTCCAGCATTTCCTACTTTTTAGGGCTAACCGGCACTATTAACTTGCTCACAACCCATTCTTCATTGACCTCTATCATGTTAACAGTGGCCCCTCCGTGATTCAGGAGTGGATTGTTATTAACATTGGCTGGTGCTGTTTGTAATGTGATCACTCTTTGATCAATCAAATCCTGAATTTTGTGCCTCAGGTTAATGTAATCTTCGGTATCATGTTCGACTCCTCCGGAATGATAAGCACAATGTCGATCAGCCTTGAAGAAATAAGAGTCAAGATTTGCAGGTTTAGGTTGTATGGGCTGAATGAATCCAGCAACCTTCAATCTCTCATATAACTGAATTCTGGTTTCAATTAACTGGGTAAAAGTCCGAGGAACTTTCTTCTCCATATTTGGACAAGAAAGATTTGCATTGGTGGGAGGAGGAACCTGGCAATTATTCTGGTTCTCGGAAGCCTTTTGATATACCTGAAAGTTCTTGAGAGGAGCTTGGTAAGTGGGTTGCACATTTGGCTGTGGAGCTTGGTATATGGGTTGAGTATAGTAAATTGGTTGAGGATTTTGTGGAGCTGGGGAGGGGTCGTTAGAACAAGTGACTTTCTGTAGTTGGCTCCGAAGGGCTTTTTTGGTTTCGTGCTAGGACTGGAGGATAATGAAGATACTTCTTCCCTCTTTTTCTTGGGAAATCCTGTTGACCCTGAGGATGCCGAGGCCTTGATAATCTTGCCGCTATGAAGACCTTCTTCAATAATTTCACCAATCTTAACTAGATCGGCGAATTTTGCTTTAACTGTTGATATAATTTTATCATAGAACTCCGACTCTTGAGAGCGCATAAATACTGCGCTTATTTCCTCTTCAGTCACGGGAGGCCAAAATCTCGCCACCTCCTTTCTTCTTCGATAGGCGTAATCTTGAAAGTCCTCATTTGATTTCTGTTTGATACGACCTAGAGAGTATCGATCCGGGACAACTTCCACATTATATGCAAACCTTTGAGCAAAGTCTCGAGCCAGATCACTCTATTTGGACCACTTCTTTAGTTCTTGAGAGGTGAACCATTCCAAAGCCTCTCCGCTCAGACTTCGGCTGAACAGTCTCATTAGGAGAGCGTCGTTCTTTTGGGCACCGGCCATTTGGTCGCAGTAGCTTCTCAAATGGGCCTCGAGATTCCCAATACCGTTGAAGGTCTCAAACTTGGGAATCTTGAATCCGTCTGGCAGGTCCATTTCCATATGGATACAGAGATCATCGTAGTCATAGCCTTTTTCATAGGACAAGCCTCGAAACTCCTTGATCCTGGATATCTCCTCTTTCATTTGCGCGATGTCGTACTTATTCTTCTTCTCTGTAGCCCTCAACTCTTTCTCTTTCTCCTCGTAGTGGTCAAGCTTGGGGCTTTCTAGGAGGGCAGTGTATGGTTTTACCATATATGGAAAGCAGGAGGTGACGGGTTCTGGACAGGTAGAGGCTGGACATGTGGAATGACATTTGGATATGTGGGGGTATAGTTGTGTGGGTTAGTGACGTTGGGATGGTTATTCTGGGAGTTGTAGGTATTTGGTGGTGTATTCTGGTAATTTGGAGGGAGGTTTTATGGAATGTAGGCACTTGGGTTGTTACTCTGGTTAGTATGTTGGACATGAGGAGTATGGATTTGATACAAGGATCAGATATGAGGAGGGTTATTGGAGAGATGTTCGTTGGAAGGTCTAGGTGCGGAGGTAGGAGGGATATCCCTTGGATGGTTTTCAGTCAATGGAGAGTTGAGTGGAGGAATCTAGAAAGGGCACTGAGAGTTGCCCAGAGCTGGAGTGTTGGCAGCAATAGCCAAGCTAGCCATATCTTTGGCTTTCTGTACTTCTTCTTGCATCTTTTCCAATTTTCTTGCAAGCTCTGTAATCATTTCGCTTTGTTCAGCGATAACATTATCTCTCAGAACCAAAGCTTTCTCTTCTTCACTATCAGTCATTTTCCCTTTAGCAAAGTGAAGGTTAGAGGATGAATCCAGGTGTGCCTTTGAGCGGGTGAAGTAAAGATGTTTGGGTAGTTTTGTCAACACAGATCAGTTTTTATTACCTGTTGAAGCAAAAGTAACTTAAAGGCTGATATGTTAGATCCCGTTAGTGATAAATAATCCAAGATATTTAACTGAAAGTAAACATATAAGAATTGTATTAAACACATAAAGTTACTTTCGTCAAGGCGAATTGATCCACAGGTAGTTTTGACTCAAAGTCTTGACGGACAGGATTTTGCCCATCAATTTTGGATAAGTAGATTTTATTAGGAAGCTTGACTTGTTGATCTTGTAGCATCTTTGATACTCGTCTTGTGTCTTCTGAATTTCCATAAAAGTGGGAAAATAAAAATTTCTTAAGGATAGGGGTCGGGCCTTGAAAGGATGTAGTTCGGATAGGGCAAGTTTGTTTTCCGAACAAGACTTAAAAGGGTTTTAAGAAGTCTTTGGATTTTTTCTGGGGAAATTTGAAGAACTTTGAGAGTGGTTTTGGTCAGACTTTGCCCGGTGGGCTTTTATCCTGCCTATGGGTTCTAAAATGTTCAAATAGGAGTGGATCAATTCACCTTTGATTTGAGCAACACACATAAGAACGTAAGACAATTATATCACATAACAGTTCATAGCGCGTCCTATACAGATATGTGATCTTTTTATGCCAAAGGTAGGCCTAATGAATTGAAGGATGTGTGCCATTTGTAAGACGTTTCACTGCCCCAAAAGATATATTATATACAAATTGATAAATCAAATGGGAATACAGAATAAGGGAAAATGGATGTACATTGAATATCAGTCCCACGCAGGGGTACAATCCTAGACTAGGCCTTCGTGGATTCTTCATTCTCGAACTTCTTAAAATTTCCGAATGCCTTTCGAATGGAGATCTTCTTTTGATTGCAATGAGAGAAACTACCTAAATATTCCTCACCCCGAGGGATAATGGTTCGTTCAATCCAACATCACATCCGTCAGTTAAACATATAAGGGATAACTGTCTGTAATTGACTCGTGGTCAATAGACGCAAGGTGGTCTTTCTAATGGGCCCAATACCCCTTAGGTATTGGGTCGTCCTAGGCCAATGCCTAAAAATAGAGTTTTAGTTTAGCTCTACGCTAGGTGTCTAGAGTGAGTTTGTTTTGAAATAGATCGGGTCCCAAGTGGACAACTTGAGTTGAAAATACGATAGCCATTGGACGCATGACGTACCCGTAAACTATCGTATTTTCGAGAAAGTCTTATTTATAGCGAGAGGCCACGAGATTGTGAGCCTCCCTAAAATATAAATAAAATCGCATGCCATGTGGCAGAATATGCTATGAAATGCAATGACAATATATTTTGTGATAAATAAACACATAAGCAAACATCAATCAAAATTTACTAACCATTACAATATTTTGAATAGTTAGTCACATCAAGTTAGTCAAAAATAGTTTAATTTTTTGGTTAGAACCTAAATAAATCCCCATCAGAGTCGCCATTTCTGTTTTATCTCTTTCTGATTTTTTTTTATATTTATTTAAAAGAGATGGTAAAAATTGGTTTTGACACTTAGAAATTATTACAAAAAAAAAACTTAAAGAAAATTTCAAAATAATTCTAAAACAAAATACAGTCGCCACTTAATTTTTATAAAGAAATTAAGAAAATATTAAAATAATTTCAAAGACTTAAAAATAAAATAAATCTTTAAAATTAGAGAAAATGGGTAAGGGTTCAAGTAACGTCTTAAGAAGGGTTTTAATGCACTTAAGAATGTCCGTTTAAAAAATGGTTGACCAAAGAACGATTTTGACTCACTTGAAAAATGATTAATTTTGGAAGAGTTATTTTATGGAAAATGGCAATGATATAACAATAAAGAAACAACTTATTTTAGCCAGGTAAAAAGAGAAGTTCTCTTTAAAGAAAATGCAATAAAAAAATTTTAAAAGAAGAAGACTTGAATAAATTTTTTATAATTAATACTTGTGAAGAATAACTAAAATTACAAATAACTCATGAAAAAGGAGGTCATTCGAAAAAATATAATTTTATTATTTCAAAATAGGAAGTGATTTGAAGATAAAAACTTTATAGAAAATATTAGCTTAAATGAGTAAGAAAATTTTTAGAAAATTGTTTCAAAAAATCATATGAAAAGTTAAAGTTTTTAAATAAACCAAGTTGAAATCTCTTTGAACTTAAATATAACTAATTAACACGTGAATAACGAAGCCATTTTCATATGTAAATTTTTTAAGGCAATTGTCACAAAGTTTATTTTTATCATGTTTCAATCAAGCTAATTAAGTGACGAGAATTTGGACAAAACAAATTACAAGAAAATACAACAAAGATAAAATTAGAATAACAATTCTTTAGAGGATCTATTTAGATTAAATTAAGTTAGAACTAATACAAACAATCCCAAACTAAATTAAATATAAATACAATAAGAGCAGAGTAGAGATTTGGGCCCCTTTTGTCCCAACTAAATCTGTCCAAATTTTTGGACTTCAAAACCTATGGATTTTGGTCCATTCTTGCCTGCATATCACCTGGTATACTGTGTATACCAGCTTCCCATTTTTCTTCGTTAAACCTTTATACTTGCTTCCGTTTCTTCACTCTTTTTGCTATACATAACCTGTATGTTGTGGTATTTCAGGGTGTAACAACCCCTCTTGGATTTTCTTCAAAGCCGGATTCGATGGAAGTTGGGCTTAACCCATTGCGACGCAAACAATTGGAGTTCAGTTGGACTCGTTAGAGGGGGTATTTATGCAAGGAAAAGAAGATAAGGATTAGAGATCTCGTACTACAATTAGTAGCCCCAAGATAAGCATAAGTTAACCCCAGAAACACACAATCAGACCTGAGAATTATTACACTTTACTCGACAAATAAATGAAGCAAAGCAACTCCTAAGGTAAAAGAAAAGTCAGAGAAATATAAATCAAGGACCTATTCCATTTAAACTCATACTTTAGTATGAAGAATTTGATCATAATGATAGGAAAGTGTTGGTTTCTATTGCCATGAAACAATCAACACGTTATTACAACTTTAACAAATTCATAACAGTTTCAAGGGTGATTAAATTACCAATTGAACTACTACTGAGTTGTGATTATTTTCTTAAGGACTCCAATGCATTGATGGCTATTTCGCACATAAAACAAAGGATGTATAACCTAAAGAATAAAACCAACAAATGTGATCTCAAAGCAGTGAATTTACAGGAATGAAGGCAGGCTATTATGAAGCTCTTTTCATCTCCTAGTTCTAAATTTTCAAGAATGACAAAGAGCTATTTCATATGACAAATTTATTGGCCTCACTCAACACTATAAGATTTGCAGATTTGCTCAAGCATTCCAACCTTCACAGCATATGGAATTAACCTCTAATAGGTCCTAAGATTAGCAAAAGAGAAGCAACTTCTTTTCATATAGACCAGCGGAAACCATCAACAGGTATTCATACATGCTTTTAGTGAATTAAACCAAGAATTTGGAAAGAGATCTTGAACTATTAAAGGTTATTAATCACTATGCAATATGCACTCTTTCAAAAGAAAACTAAAGAATACTTCTTGTGATATTATCCTCCAATTGACTACAACAACAGCCCGTAACAACAGAGCAAAAAGGGATGCGATATGAATCAATATATAACAGAGAGAAAGAAAATAAGAACAATGACGACTTGTGTTTTATACCTTTCTTTGAAAAGAAAATCTTTAACTTGATGAAAGCTCTAATCTTTTTGAGTCGACATTGTTTGAGAAGCATCAATAAACATTATAATCTCATGTTCTAGCATAAAATAGACTAAATTTTATACCAGTGGTTATTGGACAGTCCCAATACACAAAAAGAAGAAGAGGAAAATCGGGACTTTGGGCTGTCGGTTAGCTCAGGTTTACCCTTTCACAACACACAAGAGGGAGATAGAGAAGGGGAAGGGGAAGAACCTCAAACAATACAAAGACAATAATAGCATCTTAACCTACCCAAATCTTAATAGCGGCTCATGTATTTCAAACAAGCACAAAGGTAACAACAAGCTAACCAAGGGCCATCAAAGGAGCTAGTCATGCTTATATCAACTGAAAGAAAATTATTTTTTGCATATGAAGCAGACGTACCAAACACATACTTTTGAACAACTAATCAAGAGGAAACAATAGGGAGTATCGGGTCTTGGGAGCATTTGGGAGAAGCCAAACCTTGTGGATTCGAAGCTTCTCCCAAAATCTTAACCATTCCCCAATAGACTCAACCTATTATTTCCTTAATCACACAGAACCAACAACGGTCGGCCAATTCACGAACAGAACTCGACACTATCAAATAAACAACAGTCAACCAACAGTCCAACACACAAATGATAGTGAGAAAAATAGTGAAGTAAGGAAGTGATTTTACCTTTTCCCGGGCAGCAAACTGAGACGAGACGAGTTGAGCTTCACCGAAGAATCTCGACTTTCAATGAACTAGTATTCTTCTAATTTTAAGCAGAGAAAACTGAGAAATTAGACAACCTTAATGGACTAACATGATTTTTCTTATGCTCTTCGTTTGATTTTCCAGGTTTCCCAAAGAGCCGGAGAAAAAGACTCTCCAAGGCCTTGCTACCCAAAAAACCACACTGAATCAGTAAGCAAAAGGGGGTTTATATAGGAGAGGATTTAGGGGTTTCCAACAGGCAGAATTGGGAGAAAATGAGTGGGAATTTCTGACAAGGTTTGAGGATTTTTGAAATTCAAATTGCAAAATCCTCTTATGAAAACACGTATGTACTCGGAGGGTACAAACTTTGATTATACACCACTGATTTTGAGGCTCATCCACCACGATTTTAGGGATGAAATGCTGAGATGCCACCTGTGAGCTTCTGGGTGCTTCTAGAACCTCGATAGCTCACAAATTGTACTGGGAGATGAGGGTGAAAGGAAAAAAATGGAGGGATAACGATTTTGGGGAGGATTTGGAGTCATTTGGAGTAGATTTGGGTGGTCATTTGGTACTGTTTAACGGAGGGGTTTTCTGGGTTGTTGTCGTCGTTGTCGACAAAGAGAGAGATGAGGTGAGAGAGAGATAAGGGTCGTTTGGTTTTGAGCGTGTTTGTGAGGAGAGAAAAGAAAGAAAGAGTATAGGGGTAATAAGGGTTGAGCTGGACCGGGTTTGGGTGGATTTGAAAGGGAAATGGAATGGGATGGCCCGGTCAATTTGCCCAAATCGTGTGGCTGGCGGAGTTTGTAAAGGGTGGTTTAAGATATGGCCACATTGCTTTGCAAATGTGGCCAAACTTGGTCAAATTGACAATCAAATTGATTTAAAATTTAGCCACACCATTGAGATTATAGCCAAACTGGACCTAGTTGAATTAATTCAAATGGATTTAGGCCGTAATTGGAATAGGGACAAACTAAATATTATTAATTTAATCAAGCTTTATTATTTAAAACAACTAAAATAATTAATTCACCCTCATGTTTAAACATGTGTTTATAAAAATACCAATTTTCACAATTTAATTACGTTTGAATTATTTTGATCAAAATAGACAGTTTTAAACATTTTGAAATAATTTTGGAAAAAATCCTCTGAATATCTACTAAAATTCCCAGAATAATATAGATCTATATATATTATGAATATACATAGACATATGTTTTTCATGAAAATTATAGAATATTTTCCGAAATTAACCTTGAAAAATTCATTTAATCGCAAAACTAAATATTTTTAATTGTTTAAAAATCTAAAAGCTCAATAATTAATCAAATAGTGGAGAGTAAAGATTGAGTGTCAACACTGACGCATTTTGCGCTGCATCATTTTACTATGCAGATTCAGGCACCTGCCCTCAGACTCGTGGCTAGACTACGCCAGACATTCAGCTGATTATTGGTGAGTCCTCATTATTCGAGGACTAGAGTTAGAGTGTCCATCTTTAGTCTTTCATTTCAGATTTTCGAGTTAGCTGGGGTCTTGTCGCAACAACTCTTTATGACAGTTAGAGGCTTTTCAGACATAGACAGTATTCGAGTCCCCTTTTTGATTTGTATTCCTATTTGACTTGATTATCTATACATATGATTTCGGATCTTCCTATTATGCTTCCGCTTGTCTATTTGATTTATTTGAGTTATGCTATGACCAAGGGTTAGCTTGGGACACTTGTGGTCCCATGTACCGTGTGTTGCCAAGGTGGTAGCCTCGGGGCGTGACAATATTAGGTATGGTTATATGTATTACGTAAACGTATAGTGGAAGAGTTGTATATATATAAATGGTACATATGCCAATTTGTATATACAATTTTAATTTGTATATACACGAAGCTACATTTAAAATATATTTGTATATACAATTTATTTGTATATTTGTATCAATGTGCGTAATTGTATATATAATTTCAATTTGTATATACACGAAGCTACATTTGAAAGTGTGTATATAATTGAAATACATTTGTATACACAATTTATTTGTATATTTGTATCAATGTGTGTAATTGTATATACAATTTTAATTTGTATATACACGAAGCTACATTTGAAAATTCCTTTCAAATGTATCTATGATAATTGTATATATGTTTTGATATTTTATCATGAAGCTATGAGCTATAACAGTCAATTTTGAAGAGGAAAGATGAGAGAGAGATTATGTGTGTGATTCATGTTGAGTTCTCTTTCTAAAAAAAAGATTTTGTTGAGAAATTTTTGGAATTGTAATAGTGAATTAGGAAAAGAGAATATTGGGGGAAGAAAGAGATAATAATGGGCATGAATCATGCTTTCTTTCATTTTTAAATCTCCCTCTTTTAGCTTATAGCTATGAAATATAATTAGCAAACTTTAGCTAAAGATCCCTCAATTAAGTCTAAACCTTAGCTATTTATGAAATTTCGCTGAAAAAATATCACCTTGTTATAAGTAGAAATAGTTTAACTTTAAAATTTTCATTTTATCATTAATTATATGATTTACAATCACAAGTATCTAAGGATTGTTTTAGATCACAAGTTTTAAATTTTGTTTTTTCTTAAATGATGTGCTAAATCAACAGATGCCACATAAAATAGAATGGAACGAGTATTTATTTTCCAGAATTGAAATCATGGTTAATGGTTTTACAAGTGTTAGTCGGTAGAAAAATTCAAAGTTATAAATTTAAGACAATCAAGAAATTCTAAATATGTTTTAAAAAGTATGTTGTTCTTGACTTAACAAATGTTTCAAAAAGTATTTGGGTAAATTTCAACTCTTTCAAAACCATATAACCTCCCTGGGAACCGAACTCCATCACCATAAAACATGTCATCAGTGTTATCCCTCTGGTAATCTCCTTAAACCCATAAAACTTCCATTATAAAACTCACAGTTTTATGCTCAAAAGTTTTACCGAATTGCAATATAACTTTTTCTCAAAAAACCAAATAAAGAAATTGGAAAATTGATCTCCAATACCCTGCTAAATTTCATGTCTACAAAGAAAATTACCCCGTCTCTAATTTCCTACCTAAATCACCAAGTAACTCATCTTGTTCTTTCAAACCCATCTCTTCCTATACAATCTTGCTTAAGATTCTTCAAGTTTCTACTATGAATAAGTGTCTAACTCACGAAAGACCCAATCTTGAAGCACACATAGTCTATAGCCTTATTTTTTAAATGACTAAAATAGCCCTTGGTCGGAAAGCTGGCAAGACAACAACCAGCTGCTTCCCAAGAGGCTTTGATATATTAGTAATTCAGAGGTTTTTCTTTCACCTGCAATGATTTTCATCTTTATTCTTCTCTCATTCGCAACCCTAAGTTTGCTCTCTCCACTTCTCTATTCCCTCTCTCTAATTTATCCCAAATCTAAAAATTATTTTTATACTCGGTAAAAATCTTTAAATATCTCTTTACTCTCTCCTCTCTCAAGCATAAACTGTGGCTATGAAGAACAATTTTTCCTGACATTATCACCATTAATTTGTGGCAAAACAATTTTTCCTGACATTATCACCATTAATTTTTGTGTTCATTGGAACTATGGTAGCCACTGATGCAATTGCACCAGCTTCAACTTCATCTACATGATTTATCTTCTCAGTATTCATTGTTAGTTGTTGTTTACTCCTAAAAGGTACAATTGAATTTTAAGCGAGGATCAAAGGATAAGAGGATCAAATTGGTTATACATAGAGAAACAATCAGAAATGAACAATGTTGAAAATACGAGCAGAAATTAAGTAACTGAAATATAGACATTGAAGTAGCCTGAGCTGGTCGGAGTTTGATGATGTGAATGACTGAGTCATAGCTGACAGAGATTAATTGAGCATTAGTATAAAAAAGTTGAATGATAGTAATATTGTAACACCTTGGATTTCGAACCAACATTTAGACTAATACTTAGAATCATTTTTAGCTGGTCTCAGACTCCACGAGTTGGGCCACGAGCCGTGGAAGGGCTCACGATCCGTAAACCCAGTTGTGGGAGCCATAAGGGCTCATCTGTAGACTATGAGCTAGCTCACGACTCATGAAGTTAGTCATGATTCGTGAGGCCACTTGTGAGATTAGACTAGTGAGCCTTGAACCTCTTCTAGACTCCACAGATTGGACCACGACTCGTGAGAGGCTCCATGAATCGTGAACCTAAATCATGGAAGTGACTAATGAACCCTTGAGTCTTCTTCAACCTGATGAGTGTGGACATGCCTCGTGGGAGGCCCCATAGATCGTGAACCTCATCAGTGAGATTGGTCCAGAGACTTTAAAGTCTCTGGCAAGAAGTGATGAGTCCCATCACGGCTCGTAAACCACTAATGACGTTCAAACATTACTCTCCCGAAGGAGGTGGTTATAATCGCCAAGCAAAACAAGTAAGTAACCCAATGGAATATCGGGGTCGAATCCACGGAGAATGGGATGATGGTTTTCCACTAAACATCAGAATTCAATCACTAGAGCGAGCAATTGTTCGATCAATTAAAAGTAAAATTTAGGGGGAAAAAGGTTTGGGAAAATAATTCACAATGTGACAAAAGCAGACATAAACACAATTTTAGTAATCAAGAGAAGGGAAACTAGGGGTGTGCTTCTGATGGGGTATTAATATGGGATATGGGTCGATTAATCAAACAAACTTTCAATTAAGAGCATGGGTAGCTTAGTTAAAGCTACACTTAATAGTTTTTCAACCCATTAAGCATATTTACTATGGTCTTTGTTCAAGCCCCATAGTTTAGTCATCAAACCAACCAATTAACACTTGGGTGAGTCAAACTATCTCTAGATTTGACTATTAGATGAGTATTTCTTAAAATCAAACTATTTCTAGCTTTGATTTATGGTGAAAATTTCAAATCCCCACTATTGAATTCTTACCCAATTTATGAACTCCTCTTTCAAGCAAGAACAAAATTAGTAAACCAATTAATATTTGTAACCATAAATTTTATAATTAAAACATGAAGAATTCAATAGAACCATACTAAATAAGTAATTATAAGCTTAATTAATCAACACTCATTCCCAATTTTAAACATCCATCATGCACACACCCTTAGAATAGAATTTAGCTACTCTTATCAAAGGAATAAGAGATAATACTAATTAGGTTTCCACATATTTCATTCATTATGTGAGCTAAGTTCAAATTACAAGCTCCAAATTGCTTAGAAATGGTGTATTTCAATGAGGAAGAAGAAGAGAGTAAGTGTACTCTCAATACTCTTCCTTGAGAAAGTAAAACTGATGAGTTATTCTTAGTACAGATCCCAAAAAGGGTTTTAGAACCTTCCCAAATACGTCACATATAATTTGTCAAAATTTCCCTTCGGGGCATGTGCAATGCAAGTGCGAAGGCACATGCGATCTCCCTTTGAGGTTTGCGGATCGCAGGTGCCCATCTTCTCAGGCAGTAAAGTTCCAGCATTGTGCGAGGCGATGGGAGATCGCCCTTGAAAAAGTGCAGCTCACATGTGAGTGATTGCCCAGTTAGTTTCTGATCCTCCATGTGCGATGGCACCTACAAAATGCAGGTGCCTCTTTGCGACTCGCACATCACTTCGCCTCGCTTAACATATTCTGCCCCTTCTGATCACCTTCGTACTTTAACTCTATTTTAAGCTCTTTGGGTTAAACTCCTTTGCTTTCTTTATTTGACCAAGAGTACCTGCATTTACGTCAATAAAGGCAATAAGTACCTCTAATTCTCATCAAAATATGGCAATAATCCATGAATAAAGGCTCAATAAGTCGGGAGATTACCAACTTATCAAACCCCCAAACTTGAGCTATAAGGCTCAATAAGTTGGTAGATTACCAACTTATCAAATCCCCAAACTTGAGCTATTGCTTGTGCTCAAGCAAGACACTCACAAGGTAAGGAATAAAATATGTTCTCAAAACACAAGGGTTGTACACAAGATTATTTTGGCTCAAAAACTTAAGAAAATGCAAACAAAAGTCTCAAAGCAAAAAGACTCAACTACGATGCTCATCTCAATTGGTATCACCATCCTCTCAAGGCAAGTACTCATTTCAAAACTCTTATCAAAAGGATTCTATCACACACCAAATCTGAGGAGGTGTGACTGGCACCTTGTACCTCACTCGATCGAGCGAACCAATAGAAACTGAACCAAACAATACACACAGGCCGTTAAAGCCAAGCCAATACCAGAAGAAATGCAACGAAAACAAACTCAAATATAATAAAAGGATAATACAAGGCCATCCAGGCCATAACTGACTTCCAGACCCACCACAAATGTCTACAACTCTCTAAGGTGAAAAACTACTAATCACAAGTCAGGAAAGGGACCCCGACGTACCCATTACCAATATAAAGCTAAAGAATACTCTAGACTTAGCAAATCCATAAAGAATGGAGCATACCAACCTTCAGCTGAACTCAACCATACGCAACGAAGACCACTGTCTACCTGATAACCTGCAGGCATGAATGCAGCGCCCCCCAAGCAATAGGGATGTTAGTACAAAAGAGTGTACTGAATATGTAAGGCGATAGAATAACAAAGACATCGTAACCGAAACTGAAACAATAACACTTATATAGTTCTTACCCACTGCCCCAGTTCCTAACATAAACCACATAAATAGCAAGTAGCCCAACCATCAAACACCAACAAATCGAGCCTCTATAAGATCGTCAAGTGCCAACAATAATCATACGATAATGAGTAGTATGCAATGTTATGCCATCCAAATAGAACAAATGATAGCCACAAATAATTACCTCATCCTACCTCAGATTTCCCCCAACTATAGCACTATGATACGAAAAACCTATTGCTACTAACTCATATCCAACCTACCTGCTCTGAAATCATCAAATGTCACCACAGTACTAACAACACACCAAGCTTCAGAGCCTCTATACTCAGCTGACCATAAGGACTCGAGCCATAATACACAATCACATAAAACGTAATGTATTACAATGCATATGTTAGGCAGGCGTGCCACTCCGATCCAATATACATACAGTGTAGGCGTACACCCCGATCCAATGCAAATGGTGTAGGCAAACACCCCGATCCTAGACCCAAGGGCATGAAATATATGTGGTGTATGCAAAAACCCCAATCCTAGCCCCAAGGGTATGAGATGTGATGCATATGCACCATGCATATGTATGCAAGTAAATCATATCACAATAATGATCTCAGCTAACCCCGCAATTCATAAAAAAATATACAAATCGCTATATGGGTCGACAAAACCACCAGGATATCTATATGTATGCAAATCGCTATATGGGCCAACAAGTGTCACGATCTGATTTCTCGATCATAATGGCACCTACAACCCCCTATTAGGCGAACCAATCCCCGTAGCCTAGAACGATTAGTAATGGGCTACCTTCTAACAATTTAACCAGAAGATTTGATAAATAAGCGGAAGCAAGGGCATAAGGAGAAGAAAATAGATAACAAGAGTAATACATTTAAAATGTGGAAACTAAGCCAAACCCAAAACCTAGTATCAAAGCGTATAAGAGACGAACTACATCAGGAGTACAAAGGTACAAAAGTTATATATACATAATTTCTCCGAAACTATAAGAGTACAAAATACACCAAGGATAACTGAAGTCAAGCTCTGAACGCCAAGAGCTCACCCTCACCCTGGATGATCCAAAAACTGCACCCTGCATGAGTCTTCGATGCGCTAATGGCGATGGCCCGTACTAGGATCTACACTAGAAGATACAGAGGGTAGGGTGAGCATCAAATGCAAAGCACAAGGTACCCAGTAGGTATCATAGGCCGGCTGGGCACATATAAAGTAAAAGAGCAATAGCAGACAGAGTAGAAGCAAACAGTAAGTACACATGAACTAGCTCAAAGGGAAGACAACAGAAAATAACATATAAGGCTAGCATATAGAATATATACACACAACAGGAACATGTGAAATTAAGGACGACGCACCGAAAAGGGGATAGAACAAGACCAAAAGCTCCCAAGCTCCGACTAAAGGTCCTACTATACCAAATTCCATGCTCTGGAGATAATGGAACTGTTGGAATTTGATTCTAAGCACGTTTGCTAAGAATGTTGACTTAAGTCAATGATTTCCTAAGTTAAAGTTCTAAAACAGGGAAATGGCCATAACGGCCTAACGAATGGCCTCAGCACTGAACCACCAATCTCAACAAGTCATAAATGACTTGGGGCCACTACAGGTAAGCTCTAACAGTACAAAGAAAGCAAAAACGCGAGAATGGCTTGAAGGGTCATTACAAAATAGAACCAATGGTTTAAACAAGTAGTGATTTTGTTGTGTTGTAATTCAAATTTAAGAAAAGATCTAGGGTCATGGTCTTTAGATAATCTAGTTGAGTTTTCAAACTATACATTTAGTTGATTTCCTGAGTTACTAGTTAGGGATTGATTTTAACCATGTTGAGCATTTTGCCAATAATTCTAGGTCTCCTCGACTATTCCTAATGCCTATATTCTTATGGTCGTCGGTTGATAGTAAAGGGAATATGATTTTTCTTCTGTATCAACTGGGCAAGGCTAACGGGTATATTCCTATCCATGTTAGTGAATCATTCTCCCTTCCTTATAGAGTTTATAGTCAAGCCCTATCTTCCTTTATTACGTACATAAATACCCTATTCCTAGTCCAATTTATGCCCCATACATAGTGTTGGCTAGGTGATAAAGTTAACAAACACATAAGCACAAGCGAAGGTAAATAACTCAATACATGGAAATTCGAACTAAACAATATGATAATTAAACACAACCTCCATGTCTTTAACCACAACCCTAGATACTAAAGGTTTAGCTACTCATGAATCTCTTTAGAAGAAGAGATTTCATGAGTTTACAAGAAAAGAAAAAAAAAGAAAAAAAACTAGACCTTGTTCTTGAGCTTTACCATAGGTTTTGCCTTACCCTAATCAATTGTTGTTGATAGAAAATGTGGGGGGAGGTATTTATAGAGTTTAAGAACCCTTAGGACTAAGTAGACCAATCCAAATTGGGTTAGGAGAAGTGTCAGCTCAGGCCACTACCCAAAAGCGGAGCAGTAGCGCAAGGCACAAAACAAACTTCAGAGGGCTGCTAGAATCCGCACCACTACCCGCTTTGGGAGGTGTGGTACAAGGCTATACTACAAGGAAACTTTAGAACATGCTCTAAATCCGCACCACTGACCACTTCGGGTCATGGTTCAAGGCACAACAAGATAAGTAACTTTTTGCTCGTTTTGCGTCGCTTTGCAGTGTTGCTTCTTTCTTGGTTCCTTTTGGTTCCTTGGTGCTCCTTTTCCTCTTGTTTAAGCTCCATATACCTCCAAACACTCCTTACTAGAAAAAATACAAAACACAAGTGTGATTTATAACATTTAAGCTCATGACGACACTAAAAAGAAAGCAAATGAGAGGCGAATTATCATATAAAAGAGTAACTTTTAGCCTCTCATCAACACCCCACACTTAAACCCGTGCTCGTCCTCGAGTAAGCTATACACTCATGACTTAGACTCTATTACAAACTACACCAATTGAATACAAGAATACTCAAGCTAAGACTACAAGGACTACCGATGACAAGCGCTTAGCACAACATGCTTCATTCATTCAAAGCTCATAAACAACTATTTCAAGGCCTCCTAGCCTCAAGAACTGACTCTACGATATTAGAAAACAATTATAAGTCACGCAATTAAGAAATCAAGCATTTTACCTATCTATCTTCAAATATATACCCTCACCACAAGAGAGTTACCCATATTCACTCACAAGAATACAAATTATCACATGAATGGGTATAAAAATAGAATTACTCTCACTCTCACAAAGAAGTTCACATGCAACATAAGATGAACCATAAGCTTGCCCTTAGTGAACTACTCCACTAATATAAGAACGTCACACTCAAGATCAAGTAGGACTTTTCAAGGTTGTAATGTAGGCTAAGGGATGGGTAGGAATTATTTTGGCTAAAATAGTGACTATCTTCCCTAAGCGCTTTAATACATCACATTTTTTTGTTAAGCACCTTCCTCAATCAACAAACTTCTTTCTTCTACTCTTCTCTCCCATAGATTTCTTTGTTTTCCAATATCTTTAAGCATGTTCACACACCACAAGTAAGGAGTACTCAATTATAAAAAGCTTTTTTTCTTTTTCTTTTTCTACTTCCTACTAAAGTATATGAATTTTTTTCTTTCTTGCACCCTTAGACTTTTCTACAGGCTTCCATCCTCAACTATTTTCCTTTTTTCTTTCTTACTCCCTCCAACTCTTACTTTTCAATTAAAGTACATAGGTGTTTTGGATCAAATCAAAGGTCGATTGAAACTAAAGGATTAAGATTTAGCTGTGGCTACCAAAAGAATAGGTTAAAGGCTCAACGGGGCAAACTAGGAATATCAATTATGGGTAGGTAAAGCAAAGGATAAAAACTGGCTAATAAAAGAAATGCATATGTCATCTCCTAAACTTAATATTCTTCATTTTGTTTTGCAAACACACCAGGCAAGTTTTAGACATCAATATGAAAGCACAAAATATCACAAAATTTGAACACACATGACACATGTTCAACTCAAGATGGATTCATACATATTCTCAATCAAGTAACCAACAAGAGTCAAGTAAAAGAGCCTAGGTGTCTCAAAAGAAGTCATTCAACTTTTCACACAACATGCTTTGTAGTTCAAAACCAACTTGCATCATTCAGTCAATTATAGTTCCTAACAAGAGCACCTAGCATTTGATTGGTCCTAAAGACTCTCTAACTCCTAATGACTAACTCTTACCTCAAGAGAGTCGTCAACCATCAATCGTCGGAAAGAGTCATTCTACCTAAAAAAAAAAAACTACTCATAAAAGTAAAAATAAAAAAGATACTCAGTTCAAAGGGCTCTCCCTCAGAAAATAACTAAAAAGAAAAACCAAGGAGTGGACGAAGTATGTCTCTACAAAGAAACAAAAAGCTAAAAACTATCCTAGCTAAAGAATAAAAGAAAATCCTTTCGTGTTTTTAGACTTTTTCAAATAAAATTCAGTTTTTCATCTAACTTAGCAAAAGAAAAAGAAAACATAACAACCTATGGCCTACTTCACCCTTAACAAATATCGGAAGGTATTTCATTCCACACTTAAAGTCATGATTTATCCCCAAAGCAATAAATAAGATAAAAACCGGGTTAGAAATACTCTCTGAGACCCTTTAGGGCCTAGCTAACAGCATGTTTCTTCGCAATGAATAAAAAGGACGAACGACCCCATACTTAAGCTTAAATCATGCTCCTTAGCTTTCAAATTTGGGTACTCAAACTTTTCCAAACCTGCACAAAATCACAAACAAAAATAAAAAGTGACACTATAAAAATAAAAAAGACTAAACTATTATAAAATTGGGTTGCCTCCCAATCAGTGCCTGATTTAACATTGTGGTACAACACATGTCTTAAATCAACCAAGTTTTCTCAATCTCTTTCTCCCCTTATTATAGAGCTTTTGCCTCTTCTTCACTATTGGAGGATCACTTTCTTCATTCACTTTCCTCTATTCTTAACATCCATTTCCAGGTCACTGTTAGGACATTTAAACAAATGCTCATGCCTTTGCAAAAACTTGAGTAATTCTTTTTGCTGCACCTCAAACAATTCAGTAGCAATATTCAAAGTTTTAACTTTTTCAAACCCACTCTCTTCCATCCCACACTTATTTTTGACCACCTCTGTGATCATGCACAAATCTCTGTAGTGTAGTTTGAAGGGGTGGAGAGTGACTTATATACCTTGAATGTCACCTCCTTATCATGAACTCACATCTTCAATTCTTCTTTTCACACATCTATCAAAGCTTCGCCAGTTGCAAGGAATGGATGTCCCAAGATAATTGGCACCTGCTAATCTGCTTCATAATCCAAAATAATAAAGTCGGCAGAGATGACAAACTTACCCACCTTGATGAGCACATCCTCAATTATTCCCTCCGGATATACACGAGATCAATCTACAAGCTGGAGACGAATAGTGGTGGGGTGCAGCTCTTCCAAGCTTAGTGTCTTAAAAATAGATAGAGGCATTAAGTTAATATTTGGCCCAAGATCACATAATGTATGCCCAACTTCATCCTCACCAATTTGTATAGGGAGGGTGAAACTCCCAGGGTCTTTGAGCTTTTGAGGGAGTTTACTCAATACCCTCGGACTACACTCTTCAATGAGTGCAACCGTCTCAAACTCTCTTAGCCTTCTCTTTCCAGCGACCACATCTCTTAAGTACTTATTATACTTTGGTATGTCTATCAAAGCATCAATCATAGATATGTTAATGTGAAGTTGCTTGAAGATATCAAGGAACTTCTTATAGTTAGCATCTTCCTTGCTTTTTTGGATCCTTTGGGGAAATAGTGGTGGAGGTATCTCTCTTACCATCTTAGGCTACTCAACAGTCTCTTCTTCAACTACCTTTTCTGGCACATTCTCTTACTCTTGCTCAGGTATTGGTGCTGGAGTTGGTGCCGAAATCAACGCTCGTGGAAATAGAGATGGACGCTTAATGTTGTCAAACTTAATTATCTTTCTCTTTGGAGGCTCTTCTTCTTGCAAATCTTGCCCATTTCTCAAAGTGATGGCCATAACTTTCTTGGGCATCTCTGTATCGCTCGACAAGTACCTTGAGGTATATCATGAAGTGTGGTGGCAAGTTTTCCCATCTGAATCTATAATTCTGTGATCGCCTTCTTTCTTTCAACATTAACATGTGATTGTGCTTGCTTATCTTGTTGTTGTTGTTGGGTCTTAAACTGCTTTAGAGTTTCCTCTAAATAACTACTCATTTGTTTACCCTGTTGTACATATTGTTGTTTTTAGCCCTGCTGAACTCCATCCCAAGAGAAGTTTGGGTGGTTTTTATAATTCTTCTTCCCCACATAGAAAATAGACTCAGGATTCAATGGGCATCCCGAATAAGCATGATTTTCACCATACTTTTCACAAAACAACACAACTTTCTAAACCTGTTGTACCTATTGCACCTGAGCAATACTTGGATCTATCAACTTCTACTTCACGAATGTACACAATTGACTAATATCAGCCTGGATGGCTGACACCTCATCAAGTTCTAACTTGCCCGGTGTTTTTTGAGTAGATATAAAACTCTGCTACGCTCTGTGTGATCTCTTTTTCCTGCATACAATAGGTTGAGTAGAGCCTATATCTCATCATAGCTCTTAGACAAAAAAATTCCTTGAGTTGTAGCATCTAGAAGAGATTTCGAGTCTGGCCTCAATCGTTCAGTGAAATTATATCCAATGATCTGCTTAGGTTGCTGGTGATGCTGACAATCTCTTAAATACCCCTTGTATCATTCCCAAGCCTGTGGTAGGGATTCATCATCTTTTTGTACAAACCCAAAAATTCTGCTTCTGAGCTCTTTGTTCTTCTAGATGAGAAGAAAATGTTAAGAAACTTGTCAGACAAGATATCTCATGATGTAATTGAACCTGCGCTCTCACTCTGCAACCACAACTTTGCTTCTCCAATTAGTGAGAATGGGAACAAGGTCAACCTGACATATTTGTCGGATACGTTTTATAGTGAAAGTTATCACTCAACTCAAAAAACTCTTGAAAGTGCTTGTATGGGTCTTAATACGATTTATCCTCATACTAGAAATTGCTCTGTACTAGTCGCACCATGCCTTCTCTAAGCTCAAAATTTTTGGTGATAATCAGCTTTACTATAGCTTTGGAGGTATTCTACTGATTCAACCTCGCGAAGTTAAGCACAGGGACATGTGGTGGAGGAGCAGGTTGGACTGCAGCCCTATTTTCAGCACTATTCAGATTATTTGGGTCATTCATGTGGTCACCCATAGCTTTCACACCTCTTAAAGTGCGTTCAAGCTCGTGATCAATGGAAATCAAGGGATTGCCTTGACTTCGAGTGTTTAGCATAAACCAACCTATGACCTAAAATAAATAAAAACAACAAACAAAAGTGAAATCTGAAAAGTTCAACAAAAATCCAAAGTAGTATCAATTTCAAATAAAATCCCCGGCAACAGCGCCAAAAACTTACTGCATTCTTTTGCACACGCAAGTACACGTGGTCGTACAAGTAATATAGGATGTGAGTTCAGATATCATACCTAAGGAATTTGATGAATTGATTAACTAGTTTAATTTTTTATAGTCGCTATTCAGTAGGTAACCAATAATAGAGAGTGATTTCTTGGTGTTTTAATGTAAACAAACGCAATTGTGTAAACAAGTAGTGATTTTGTTGTGTTGTAATTCAGATTTAAGAAAAGATCCAGGGTCATGGTAATTTGACAATCCAGTTGAGTTTTCAAATCATACTTTTATTTAATTTCTTGAGTTACTAGTTGCGGGTTGATTTTAACCATATTGAGTGTTTTGCCAACAGCTCTAGGTCTCCTCGACTATTCCTAACGCCTATATTCCTATGATCGTCGGTCGATAGCGAAGGACATATAATTTCTCTTTCGCATCAACTGGGCAAGGCTAACGGGTATATTCCTATTCATGTTAACGAATCATTTTCCTTTCCCTATAGAGTTCACAACCAAGCCCTATCTTCCCTTATTACATGTAAACACCATATTCCTAGTCCAATTTACGCACAATAGATAGTGTTTGCTAGGTGATCAAGTTAACAAACAATTAAGCATAAGCAAAGATAAATAACTCAATAGATGGAAATCTGAACTAAACAATATGATAATTAAACACAACCTTCATGTCTTTAATCACAACCCTAGATACCAAAGGTTTAGCTACTCATGAATCTCTTTGGAATAAGAGATTTCATGAGTTTATAAAAAAGAATCAAAAATAAAATAAAGAAATAAAACTAGACATTGTTCTTGAGCTTTGTCATAGATTTTGTCTTCCCCAAATTAGTTGTTGTTGATAGAAAACATGAAAGGGGGATATTTAGGTTTAAAAACCCTTGGGAATAAGAAAACTAATCTAAGTCGAGTTAGGAAAAGTACCCGCTCGCGCCACTGCCCATAAACGGAGCAGTGGTGCAAGGCATAAAACAAATTTCAAAGGGCTGCTAAAATCCGCGCCAGTGCCCGCTTTGGGTGGTGTGGTGCAAGGCTATGCTGCAGGGAAACTTCAAAACATGCTCCAAATCTGTGCCACTGCCCGCTTTGGGTCAGTGGCGCAAGGCACAACATGATATGTTATTTTTTGCTCGCTTTGCAGCGTTGTTTCTTCCTTGGTTCCTTGGTGCTCCTTTTCTTCTTGTTTAAGCTCTATATACCTCCAAACACTCCTACCTAAACAAAACACAAAATACAAGTGTAATTTATAACATTTAAGCTCAAGACGATACTAAAAAGAGAGAGCAAATGAGAGGCGAATGATCGTATAAACGAGTAACTTTTAGCCTCTCATCAATTATCTCCATAATTCGAGAAACATTAGTAACGTATTTCTCAAATATAGGATGAGTTGGTCCTCCTAGGGATTTATATGATCTCCATAAAAGGAGAATTTGATAGATCTTCTTGAAGTATTTGTTTGTCAAGAAGAGTTTGACTACATCTTGATCTCTTTATGAATATTCAAGAATTTCTGGGATATTCGAGATACCTCTTCAATGGAATATGTTATCCTTTATATAGGCATGAGCAAAGATTTAGGATAGAGTAGCCTCCAAAAATTCTAACTGAAATTGGGCTCGTCTTGTAGAGTTTCACAAAATTTTGATGTCTTTAGAAACATCGAGGGAAGTGAGACTTTTGTTAATTTGAGAAGATCAACAATGATGGTAACCCAAGCTGTGTGATTGGATATCCCATGGATTAGGTTCATATGGTAATAACAAGTCATTATTTGATCAAGTATGCACTATTAAATTATGTCCCTCCTATGATGTGTGAATATAGTGCAAAACACTGCAAGGCAAAGTGAAATTGAGTTAAACTATATATGATTCATATCCTTTATAGGTGGTGTATTGCTCTGCAGAATACACTTGATGATTGGACCTATATGAATGTGGAGTCGTGTCGCTTCTATGAAATTGTGATAAATTTCTAGAGCACTCATTAAAATTGTGTGAGTATAATGTAACATAATAAGACCCTGAGTTCACAAAAGAATACTTGGTTGATAGAAGTCTTAAACTTCACTAATTATTCTATAAGTTTAATCTTGATTTATCTAAGTTTGGTTCATAGTATACGAGACACCAAATTTGATGCATTGTACTCATATGTGAAAATCCAAGAAAATTTCTTATTTCATTATATTCCTTAATATTCTTTTTGAGCTATGCGGGGAATTGTTGAAAAGATAATTTGATATCTCAAGAATTATTATTTTTTAATATATGCACTTACTATTGTAACCTATCCTTTATTCTTCATAATTAGCCATCAATTCTTAGTCTCTTTATGACCATTAATCTTGTTATAATCCGTTGTGATCATCTTAACTCATTTATTTTGAAGTCAATTCATATCAAATTCTTGAATTGAATTGACTTAAATATCTTTTATTGTCTGAGTGATTATATTGATTAAATGCGATTGTTGTCCATATATATATATATATAGTAGATATCAAGAGAAAATTCTTCTTCCTATATTCTATTGTGTTGTGTTTTCTTTATTAATAAATCTTTGTTAATTTCTGTGTTCCTAGTTTTATACTAAAAGAGTTTGTTGAAACCTGGGGGATACACCTACACCGGATGAAATATTCTTAAGGATAATATTTTTGACAAGCCTGAAGCTTTAAAGAATTCTATACAGATTTCGTAATCAAGTATTTTTCGTAAGATTTTCAACATTATTGTCATTACATTACTAATTCTTGAGTAAATTTGCTTGTGAACTGAATGACCCATAAATAGGAGCGAGCATAATTTGGGTCAATCCAAAATCGAATCGAAATTCAAACTTTTTAGATATTCGATTTGAATTTTTGGATTATGAATTGAATTTCAGATTTTTTTTTTAAATTTTAAATATTGGATTGAATAACGGATTTGGTAATTCAAATTTATGGATATCCAAAAATTTAATATTTTTCCATTTTATATTTAACTCTACCCATGCGCCCAATACTAGTGAGTCCAAATATCTGATAATACCCCCCCCCCCCCACCATTTTAAATTGACACCATGAACTTGTTTCTCCTAGAGATGACAATGACTATGAAAACAATAAATGATTTGTCGCTCGTGGCAAAAGGGACGTATTTTGCTCGCAATTACTGTTCTTCCTAATAAATATGCGACTCAAAAGTCAAAATAAAAAAATTTAAATATTCAAATTGATTAATTCGAAAATCAGACTTAAAAAAATCAATCCAATCCAATCCAAACTTATTTAGATTGGATTTGAATTGTAATTTTTCCAATTCGAAAATAAAAAATCTAAATCAAAATTTTCATATTCAGTCCGAGAAGAGAAATTCTTATTCTAAAATAGGAGGAATATTTATTATTATTTTGGTGAAGTTAAAACAAACATGGACACATCAATTTCCTAAGCATAGAGTGCGGGATTGACAGTTTGACACACTCATTTTTGCTTACATACATGGTAAGACCGGTGGAGGTAAAGCAGTGTGACCCTCAATTTATCGTTTCAATAATAGTAATAAAAGAAAATCTTTTTAAAAATGGCAAAGATATGATTACCAAAACAAAGTCGAAAAATTGAACCAAATCAAGGGAAACGACCCTTCAACCGACAACAATTGTTCCCGCAAATTTCTTTCCTTTAACCTCATTATCATTCTTAAATATAAAGCAAAACCCACTTCAACAAAGCTCTCAGATTGACATTCTTCCACGGATATTTCAAAAAAAAAAATGGGTGTTTTTTCTGGTCATTGGCCTGCTGAATCAGAGGTAAAGTCCTCATTTTTACAGTTCAATTCTTGTTATTTTTATTGCATTGTGGATCTTTGCTGTTGATTTGATTTGTAATCTTGATTCCAAATCATGTTTCACAATTTACTATTTGCACTTTGTGATGCCAATACACAATTCTAAGTCCTCTAGACATATGGACAATGGGGTTCAAACCACATTGTCTTTTCCATGATAGTGATGTATTGCTACAAGGAGTTGATTTCTCTAATGGTCACTCAATTATAAGTTATTACCTCATAAACTCACATTTTTTCTTGATTTCAATTTTCTTTTTTTAAAAAGAAAGGTGACTTTCTGTACTAATAACTATTAGTTGAGTGACCATATGAGAATCAACCCTCGCTAGAAGTGTGTTGATTTTGTCCCAACTCTGTATGTCAGTGATTTTATGCCTATGCTGTAGTGCGCATTGTTTAACTAAATTAGGTGATGTGGTTTGGTCACTAGTGAAATGTTGTGTATGGATAGAGGAATATAAATTATAGGAACCTATACTTCAATGAACATAATATTCTTTTGTGCATATTCCACATAAACCAAGTGCAAATATCTTCGTGCTGCTATGTATTTAATAGTAATTAAATTTGATGTGCCTGTATTTGAGAGGAAGACCGAAAAGTGGGGAAAATAAAATCTTAGCTAGTTGACTCAGCTTCAAATATTGGATGTAGTTCTGCAGGGGTTGCACTAGTCATCAGAGCTTGTGATACTCAATCTTCAGATATTCTTCTGTCTGATATTCTTTTGCAAAGTATTTATTGTACATTTGTAATTTCAAAACCAGTTGATTTATCTTGTTTCACTGTAATCTCCCTGACCCAATGTACTAGTCACAGTTGCTAAACTCAAATAGATAAGCTAAAACTTCACTGATTTTGTAACTGGTGCAGTTGGATAAAATACGAAACAAAGTCGCTGAATTGTCTGGTAGAGATGCTGAGGAGGTTAGGGTGGTCGTATCACCTTACAGGATTTGTCCATTGGGCGCTCACATTGATCATCAGGCAAATCTATTAGTTATTAGTTGTTAATTATGTGTGCTTGCTTAATTCTTGATGGATAAAATATCTACTTGCTGTTCTTCAGATTTAATATATTCCATAACAGGATTCTACATCTAACGTAAATAAATGATTAGCATATGAATCTCATGATCTGCCTTAATTCAAGCAGTCAACTATGCGTCAATTCTAAACTTGTGGACAGTTATTTAAAGCCTCGGTACCTTAGTATAATTATTTGCAGTTTTATCTTTACTCAAGATCTATATGGAATTATGTTATCTTCGACATGTCTCAGGGTGGAACTGTTTCAGCTATGACAATCAATAAGGGTATACTACTTGGTTTTGTTCCTTCTAATGACACCCAGGTATGTTTGTTTTCATGTCGTGTAGCCGAATTGTATAGTGTTTTAACAATGTATACATGTTATATTGTCTATATGTTGTGTAAAGATAAGTTAAATGTTTGTAGTTTTAGCTAAAATTGGTTCTGAATGTATGAATCTACAAGGCTGGATACTGTATCACACACAATCCTTGTCAAAATCCTCTTAGTCTGCCAATTTATGTTTTCATCAGGATTCTACTTATCTTATTTCTTATAAACATAGTTGTACAAACTCCAAGATGTGCTTTAATGAGTACATACAAGTCAATTCCAGTCCCCTGTTATTGATCTGGTTATGGGATGCTGCAAGACAAAGAGGGTGTTTGGATTGGCTTATTTTAAGTGCTTTGGCTTTTAAGCACTTCTTTTACTTTTTGGGGTGTTTGAGAAAGACAAAAAGTGCTTCTAAGCACCTACTTTTAGGCTAAAAAGTACAAAAATAAGTTGAAAGCCAAAAGTTGGATATTTCCAACTTATTAGCTTAAAGCTTCTTTTAAAAAGTCATCCAAACACCCTCAAAATCAGAGTTAATGAGGAGTTTGGGAAGAGTTTTTTTTCGCGACCTACGGTGTTGGTTTTTTAAGAGAGAACCTGCAATCTCTTGAGTTATAGTACTAAACAAAAGGAAAAAATTTCTTCATACATTTTATTGAATTCAAATAACTTTAAATATGACACTGGTGGATTAACCACCCACCTATAAACAAGGAAATAACTTCCTAATATTACTGGAGCGAGAAAGTGGAGGAATAACCTCCCTACTGCAAACAACTGCTACAAAGAAATAGGAAACATAATTAACAGATAAGCTGAAGTCATCTATTTCTCTGACTTTTTTAAAGTTTCCATGTGTAAACGGTAAACCGTTCGCAGACTAAATGGGTGCTAACAGTGTTACTATGAAATGGATCTTTTAGCTGGAAAGCTGCAACTGAGACACAAATAAGTAGATGTAGTTATAGAAGAGAAGTCAGTACTCACGTCCACATTGATGTTCATATGTGTCTTTTTCAACACTCAAATTCTGTTGACTGTGTTTGCTTTTACTTTTTAAACCGGAGAAATCTGAATAGTCAACACTGGAAGTTGAAGCAGCATTTGTACTTCTCTGCTCCACTATGTTCTCCCTGCTTAAGAGCTTGAATTTATGGAATATTTACTGAACTCTATTCAATTTCTTTTTATTCTACTTCCTACTCATTTTCTACTAAAACTTCAAATTTGTAGGTTACATTGCAATCTGGGCAATTTGAAGGAGAAGTTCAGTTCAGGTAAATAATGCTGATCTTAGGCATGTTCGTACTAGCATATAACTACTTGGATATCTGTAATTAAAAAAATCTCTGTTTGGAGCCATGTAAATAAGTTTTTGCTGCTGCTGGATCATGAATCTACGATCTCATCTTCGTTCATTTGCAGCAGTCTTTTACAATGTGGAGAATCCCATCACTGTTTTACGCACTTAACCTTTTGATGTTCTACTTTTACCTGTATGAATTAGTTTTATCCCTTTCATAAACAATAGGCAATGATAGTTTCATGTATTCAACAGTGCAAATCCTGCAAAAAGCATCGAACTCCTAATGTTATCAATTTCAAAATTTGATTTCAGACATGAATTTATGCCTCACATCTTTTCATTTCACAGAGTAGATGAAGTTCAGCTTCCTAAGCATATGTCCGAGACAAATGGTTTAACTGAACAAATTGACTCATCCACACCTCAGGAAGAATGCAAATGGGGTAACTATGCTAGAGGAGCAATATATGCCTTGCAGAGCAGAGGAAATCATCTGAAAATGGTTAGTAAGATGTTTTTTGCTGCTGGTTGATAGACATACATGATATTTCCAAACCAGTTGATTCCATTTATGTTATCGAGATTTGCAAAAATGTTCTTTCACATTTAAGAGCAGAATGGGTGGTAGCTTGTTTACAATTGCTGTTTAAGCGCTGTACCTGCTCCGAACCTGAGTATTTTTCCATTGATTACTTATTAAAGTGAGTCAATTATATTCAATCAACTTGCAGATTCTTATTCTGTTAATTGCACCTGGGTGGTTCTAGATGTTGAACTCCAAAATTTTACATTCCATTCTTCATTCCATAGGTGCAAGTGAAGACTTTAGATTCCCGGCTGGTGCATTCTTCTTTGGCAAACCTAACTTCGTTCAATCCCTACTCCGACGACCCCGACGACTACCCCTACACAATCTGTCTACTAACTTCGTTCCGCCACCTCCGACGACCCCGCTAGCACCCTGCTTCCGAAGCACAAGGGGTTTCAGCTGCCACGACGAACCTCCGTCGCAGCTCCGCCACCTCCGACGACCCCGCTAGCACCCTGCTTCCGAAGCACAAGGGGTTCAGCTGCCACGACGAACCTCCGTCGCAGCTCCGGTGAGGCGCGTGAACCCAGATCGTCGCCGGTCAGATCTGCTCCGGCTAGATCTACTCCGATCAGATCCGAGTCTTGCTTTGCTCTCTTTCTCTCTTTTCTTTGTGTTTCTTGTGTATCTTCTCCTTGCAGGTCCTTTGCAACCTCAGATCCGGCTCAATTTTCGGCGTCCACCGAGCTTCCGACGACCACCAAGATTCCGGCGAACAAGAGGATTCCGGCGACCAATTTCGACACCCCATCTTGCCGGAATCCAACCACTTTAGCGGCAGACCGTCCTTCTCTCCTCACAGCTTGACCCCGGTGACTTCTATCCCTAGGCTTTATTTTCGTCCTCAATTTTTTATCGCATTCTTGATAGCCTATTTAGGTTGACATTTCTGTCATTGCTTTAACACTCGCTGTCTAGTTTTTTACATTTTTATTGATTTTGACGTGTAGTCGGGAAGCAATTTATTGGCACTATATCGTGTTTGGTAGCGTAGTTCCTGTCTCTTGTACCTTATTTTGCTTTTCTTGTCTTATAGTTGTCTAGTATAGAGTAGTTGGTGGAGTTGGTTTATCCTTGATTATAGCGCACGTTTTAGTGGCTTTGGTGAATAATGGTCGAGTAGGGTCATGTCATCGGTCGCACTCGGGTTTGGGGGCAGGGTCGGGGGTGGGGCCGGGGGCGGGGGCGGGGGTGAGGGGAAGGAGAGGTAAGGGGGTTAAGGGAGCATCTAGGCTGAGAATAGGGTCTTGGAACATAGGGACTTTATCCGAAAAGTCCATAGAGCTAGTGAAGGTTCTAAGGAAGAGGAGGATTAGCATAGCGTGTGTCCAGGAGACTAAATGGGTGGGCACTAAGGCGCGAGAGGTAGACGGGTAGAAGTTGTGGTACTCAGGAGGTGTGAGGAATAGGAATGGGGTAGGTATCCTAGTGGAGGAGGAGTTGAGAGAGCAAGTGGTGGAGGTTAGGAGGGTCAACGATAGGTTGATGACAATTAAGTTAGTCCTTGGAGGGTCTACTTTGAACATTATTAGTGCGTACGCACCACAAGCGGGCTTAGATGAGGAGGAGAAGAAACGCTTTTGGGAGGTTTTGGACGAGGTAGTGGGAGGTTTGCCTGATACTGAGAAGCTTTTCATTGGAGGAGATTTCAATGGGCACATCGGGGCATCTTCGAGGGGTTATGACGATGTGCATGGAGGCTTTGGTTTCGGGGATAGGAATGAAGGGGGTGCCGCACTCTTGGATTTCGCTAGAGCCTTTGGGTTGAGAGTAGCTAACTCTAGTTTCCCGAAGAAGGAGGAGCACTTGGTTACCTTCCGTAGTTCGGTGGCCAAGACTCAGATAGACTTTTTGCTCCTTAGGACAGGTGATAAGGGTCTTTGTAAAGACTGTAAGGTTATCCCAAGTGAGAATCTTTCGACCCAACATAGACTCTTAGTGATGGATTTAGAGATCAAGAAGGAGAAAAAGAAGCGGATTGTGGATGACCGGCCTAGGATTAAATGGGGTAGCCTGACTATGGCCAGTGCACTGGAAATAGGGGAGAAGTTGTTGACTAGGGGGGCTTGGGGGAGTAGTGGGGATGTGGATAATATGTGGGATACGACCGCTAGTTGCATAAGGGAGACGGCTAGAGAGGTGTTGGGCGTCTCGAGAGGTCGTTCTGGCAAGCATCGAGGGGACTGGTGGTGGAATGGAGAAGTAAAAGGAAAGGTGGAGGCAAAAAAGGGGTCATATGCGAAGTTGGTAGAGAGTAAGGATGAGGAGGAGAGGCGAAGGAATAGGGAGGCGTATAAGATTGCTAGGAAGGAGGCTAAGTTAGCGGTAACGGCAGCTAAAACGGCAGCCTTTGAAAGCTTATACGCGGCTTTAGAGGATAAAGGTGGGGATAAGAAGTTATACAGGTTAGCAAAGGCTAGAGAGAGGAGGACTCAGGACCTTGACCAAGTGAAGTGCATCAAGGACGAAGATGGCAAAATACTAGTAGATGAGGTACTCATTAGGAGGAGATGGCAGTCTTACTTCCATGGACTCTTGAATGAAGAGGGGGACAAAAGCTTTGTGCGGGGAGATTTGGCACACTCAGAGAGGAGTCGTGACTATGATTATTGTAGCCGTATAAAGGTTGAAGAGGTTAAGGTTGCGATTCGTAAGATGCGAAGGGGTAGGGCGACGGGGCCAGATGAGATTCCCGTTGATTTTTGGAAGAGCTCGGGTGAGACAGGTGTGAAGTGGCTAACCGAGTTGTTTGATGGTATTTTTAGAACGGCAAAGATGCCTGAAGCTTGGAGATGGAGCACGATGATTCCTTTGTACAAGAACAAGGGCGATATTCAGAGTTGCAACAACTATAGGGGTATCAAATTGCTAAGCCACACTATGAAGGTCTGGGAGAGGGTGGTGGAGTTGAGGTGAGACAGATCGTGCCTATTTCAGAGAACCAGTTCGGCTTTATGCCAGGACGCTCGACTACAGAAGCTATCCATCTCCTTAGAAGACTGGTGGAGCAGTACAGGGAAAGGAAGAAGGACTTGCACATGGTGTTCATCGATCTAGAAAAGGCGTATGATAAAGTCCCTAGGGAGGTCCTTTGGAGGTGCTTGGAGGCTCGAGGTGTACCCGTGGCGTACACCAGATCAATTAAGGACATGTATGAGGGGGCCAAGACTCGCGTTAGGACTGTGGGAGGAGATTCGGAGCACTTTCCCGTGTGGATGGGGTTGCACCAGGGATCGACCCTTAGCCCGTTTCTATTTGCCTTGGTAATGGATGTATTGACGCGGCAAATACAAGGTGAGGTGCCATGGTGCATGTTATTTGCGGATGATGTAGTTTTGGTGGACGAGACTCGCGGAGGAGTTAATGCTAAGTTGGAGGTTTGGAGACAGACCCTCGAGTCGAGGGGGTTTAGGTTGAGTAGGACCAAGACTGAATATATGGAGTGCAGGTTCAGTGAGGCGACTCAGGATGATGACGTAGAAGTGAAGCTGGATACACAGGTCATCCAAAAGAAAGGGAGTTTCAAGTAACTTGGGTCTATTATCCAAGGAAATGGAGAGATTGATGAGGATGTCACCCACCGTATTGGTGTTGGGTGGATGAAATGGAGGCTCGCATCTGGAGTCTTGTGCGATAAGAAGGTGCCTACTAAACTTAAAGGTAAATTCTACAGAGTGGTGGTCCGACCAGCTTTGTTGTATGGAGTTGAGTGTTGGCCAGTAAAGAACTCCCATATTCAAAAGATGAAGGTGGCGGAAATGAGGATGTTGCGATGGATGTGTGGGTTTACTAGGAGAGATAGGATTAGGAATGTGGATATTCGTGATAAAGTAGGTGTGGCGTCGGTGGAAGATAAGATGCGGGAAGCGAGGTTGAGATGGTTCGGACATGTGAGGAGGAGAGGCATGAATGCTCCAGTGCGGAGGTGTGAGAGGTTGGCTATGGATGGTTACAGGAGAGGACGAGGTAGACCGAAAAAGTATTGGGGAGAGGTGATTCGACAGGACATGGCGCAGTTGCAGCTTACCGAGGACATGACCCTAGATAGGAAGGGGTGGAGGACGCGGATTAGGGTAGAAGAGTAGTAGGTAGAAGTGCGTGTAGGCTAGTAGGTACGCTTATAGTGTTACGCTTATAGTTTCTGGTTCTTGGATTCTTCGTGGTAGTATTTTGTGGCAGTGCTCTGTTTCTGTCTGTTGTTTGTTACTACTTATTACTTCCTATCGCCTCTTGTAGTTTTATCTTGTATTTGTATCCTGTATCATTGTTACGTCCTTTTTAGCCTATTTTTAGACTGTTTTGTCTTGAGCCGGGGGTCTATCGGAAACAGCCTCTCTACCTCATCTCTGAGGTAGTGGTATGGACTGCGTACACTCTACCCTCCCCAGACCCCATGCTGTGGGAATACACCGGGTATGTTGTTGTTGTTGTATTCTTCATTCCATAGGTGGACTTCCAGCTCGTTAATATAGATTCAGCTCTTTCCGTGCACCATCCATCTTTCACTTCTTATATCTCCTATGTACTGAAATGATTGTTTCTACAAATTTGTTCTGGTGGAAATGATCTCTTATGACCACTTACAAATTGAATAGAAGAAAATAACCTTTTCAGATCTCTTGTAAAAAAGACATAAAACTAGACACAAGTTTGTAAAGGGTTATGAAATGAAATATTCCTTTGTTCTGTTTAATCCTGTCCAACAGGGAGCCCATTCATTATTATTTGAAAATATATATTAGTCACCATGCATCTGCAAATTGTTTGAGTACTGTTTATTGGAAGATGATGCTTCTGATTGTTCCAATTTGGTTTTCACAAAGATAAGCTAAAGATTTTCAATAAGAAAATGTTGAGCTCTGCGCTATGCTACATATGAAGTTTTGATGATTAACAAACATGATGCAAGAACTAGATACTAAACATGTCTCAAATAAGGACTAGTAGTGTTTATGACACATAACTATTGAAGAACTAGTTCCTTGACATGTCTACTGCAAGAGCTGATTACAGAAGCCCACTGCAAAAAGTGAAGGAACCAGGTCCTTCACAGTAGACTGGAGAAGACTGCCGATCAGGCGCAAAGCAAGTTCCAAGTGCATGAAGGATTCCTTGAGGAATTGGATTACGGCTAATCACATGAATCAAGGAATAAGAAATCAAGATGGAAATATTAACATATTCGCATGGATCAAGGAATAAGAAATCAGGATGGAAATATTACCATATTCGCACGCATGGAAAGAGTTCTGGAAATAGGAGAAAACAAGTGGAAACCGACGGGTGAATGGAAAACAAGTTTGAAAGAAGGATGCACATCCGGCAATAAAAATAATGATAATTTTAACAAGTCCAGAAAGCTGTCACATGTCTTCTAAGTGGTAAAGAAGAGGGCCTTGCCTATTTTGTAAAGGACTTTGAAGCTTTGAACTTGGACAATTCTTAACTCATGAGCTAGTTTTTTAGGTCAAGTTAGGACCAAAAGTTTATTTTCCTGACATAGTTTTAGAACCAGACCTATTCTTATTCTTAGTTTACGTAATGTTAGGCCCCTTTGTGATTTTGTTCACATTTGAGATGTCCAGTCCTCGGCTTGGCACGGGATGGGGTGCTAAGTGTCCCATATTGGTTGAGTGGATGGGTTGTTGTCTCCTTATTTGATCTTGGGAAATCCTCACCTCATGAGTAACTTTTGCAATTGAGTTAGACCAAGGTAAATTTTCTTTACATTGTACCAGAGATAAACCTAGCCCTATTCTTGGTTTAATGTTGGGCCGATGTTATGTTGTCCACGCTTCGAATGTTTAATCCTGAGTGTGTGGGAGTGTTATGTGCCACATTGGTTGAGGGAATTGGTTATTGTCTCCTTATTTGGTCTTGCGCAATCCTCACCTCATGAGCTAAGCTTTTAAGATAGAGTTAGACCCAAAGATCCATTTCTTAACACGGTTGACTGCTTTCATCCTTCTTCTTTTCTTGGGCCAATAGTGTTTATCGTTATTTCCACTGAATACAATGTGTGGTTTCTATGTTCAATTCTGTGGTTCTACTCTCGGATACATTCTTCTGTCAAAAGAACTGTTTCATTAAGTGCACTATTTTATTCTCAGTCACCTTGATATGTATTATTTAGTATAGTCCTTCTATTTAACATGTTTAACTTTAGTGTGCATCATATCTTTCATTTATACCAATCTTGTTGGAAACATTTTTTCGCAGGGTGTCACTGGGTTTATCTGTGGTTCTGAGGGTCTTGACAGTTCAGGTCTCAGCTCTTCTGCCGCGGTAAGTTGTTTTTTCCATCACTGCCTTTGAATTTGAAATAGTTAGACTATCAAGAAATGTAGTTCCCATTTTTTAATTTTAGCGAAGTTCTTGTGATCTGGTGAAGTTATTTCTCCAGACCCTGTAAGGCCTTTCCCGTGGGCTTTTTTCTTTTTGCTGTTGCATCCTTGAGGAAAAGAGATCTCACCGTTCACTCTTTTCTTTTAGGAGATTTGATTTGCATCTTTGTTCTTTTTTTATAGTAGTATTTGTTCTATACAGTGTCTTAGATATCCTATTCAGTATCACTTTTCATTTGTCTTCTGGAATTTCATTTTACAATTCTCATGCTTAACAGGTTGGTGTAGCATATCTGTTGGCTTTTGAAAGTGCGAATGGTCTTGTAGTGAGCCCAACAGAAAATATTGAATATGATAGGTATGTTACTTGTACAGTGGTCTCGTCTTTGTTGCTAACTAGTTCGTTTAAGATACCTGGTGCTTCCATTGCTGTTTAAACTTTGTTCCATTGGTCTGTTGATAATTATTTTGAGGGCTTTCAGAGAAAGAGAAGAAAGATCTGCATAATACTTGTTAGAATAGGAGCATTATCACTTGTCTGAGTAGGGGCATTACCTCCGGAAAAAAGATATATCCACTTCTTTTCCCTGTCTCAACAATCAAGATTTCTTTGAATATGGACAAAGGAATACTTAATGTGAATATTTTGATAAATTCGGATAATGAACTGTTCAGTTACCACCAACATATACATGGTAGGATGTATCATGTTTAGAAGTTGCTTATGTATAGTTTCTTTCTTGAGATATTTCTACTCTCTGCACATTTTGGAATTGCTTGTGAGCATCACTCTAAGTGTCATATTCGGGTAGTTGGCTATAAGTCTAAGAAGTGTGGTGGAAGTTCGATACTAAAGTTTAAAATGACCTTGGGGTGGGCTGAAACTATATTCGTCAGCCTGCTGCACAGGCAGCTGATAATCTGCCAAGAATTTAAGTTTCATATGCTGTCAAGTTAGCTTTTGTTCTTTTTCTTTTTAAGATGCCTTTAATGTTTATACCTGTTGAGGTGTTAAAGCCTGTACATAAAACCTGATGTCTGATAGTATTAGACTGTCCATTTGTTTTACTCTCATTTTGCTTTCGGATTAGGCAATTACGGAGTTGATTGTAAGATTGTTTGAGATTCTATGTTGAAATTCATTTGGTCTCCTTTGATTGTGGTATTAACCTGTTATAGTGTTTCCATAGGACATTGTTTGCTGTGCAAACTCATAACTAGTATGGTGAACATTTATTAAGTTCCAGGGAACACTTCTCTAAAAGAAAACAAAGAGGTTTGAACAATTGATGCCTGTTAAATGTCTCAGAAACTGACCTGTTTAATAGGTCTGTGACAGGCATTTTGAATTTTCCATCTCAAATTTTTCTCGTCTTCTTGTGTTCTCATCATTTAGTTATTATCATCACTTTTACTTTATCATATGAACTGTATGATCACAGATTTCCGAAATCTTAAATGTCTATTATCTTCATCCGGCAAGTCCCAATCATGAACTTTCAAATTTCTTTAATGCATCAACTTACTTGATGCTGTTTTGCAAGATCATCATCCTAACTGAACTGGTCAGAACTACTCTTATAAGCATGTCTTAGATCAGTAACTTTAGTGTTATTGACAAACATTAACACTTTGATTTGTTAGGGGCGATAATTTAGATGCTCGTTCTCTCTGAATCAATGACATCATCAGATTTAGATGAGGAAAATGCTTACTTTGTATCTTTAGATTTCTGTATTGCTTTTTATGTAACCTTGCTCTGGATACTACTTGTTCACTCGTTGACATTATTTTGGTATGAATCCTTTGTTACTTTCGCTGCGTGCAGGCTGATTGAGAACGAATATTTAGGTCTGAAAAATGGGATATTGGATCAGTCTGCAATATTGTTATCAAGCTATGGCTGTTTGACCTTCATGAATTGCAAGGTGATGTGTTTCATTCCACACAATAAATGGTTGACTTATCAAATAATCTTTTATGTTAATTGAGTTTTGAGAAGAAGTTGTTAGGAAGCTCTTCCTGCCCTTGAATTTTTATTTGCTCTCCCTTAGCATCAGCTAAAAGTGATACTTTCTCTTCCTCATTTAACTTGCGATGCTCTTGAGATATCTGAAAAGGCTTTAGGTCTCACTCCCGAGTAATTAAAGATAGGAACTTTACGCAAGCATAACTATGAAGAAAGGAGGAAAATTAAGAAATTGGCCGTAGAACTAGAAATACTTTGTTAGTATTCAAACTGCTTGATGAGTTGGTTTGCCTTGTCGTTTATGTCATTTTACTCCAACTTTTCTCTTGTTACGATTTCAGTTTTAAATTATGGCATCTTTTGTTGTTTTCTTCTGATTCAGATTTTGTGTTCTCTGGAAAACTCTGACAATTATAGACCACATGTGCAGACTATAAAACACAAACTGATACACCCGCCAAAGGTGCAAAATAATCATGAAGGAGAGTTAGGTAATGCATACAAGATATTGCTGGCCTTTTCAGGTCTGAAACAGGCATTGACAACAAATCCCGGATATAATCGGCGAGTTGCGGAGTGTCAAGAGGCTGCAAAAATTCTGTTGCAGTAAGATAATTTCCTACTATTGCAGCTTGCGTCCTGGAATGAGAAACGTTTTTTTTAAGTTATGGTCATGGAATGCATGCCCGTTTATTGATTGAATACTAAGACTTGGAACAGTAAATCCTAGATGTAGGTCACTCTCCGTTAAGACAAATATTATATTTAAATCCTGAAGGTAATGTACCAAAAGAATGAACATTATTTCAAGCCTTGTTCTGGACTTTCCTGAAAGTTTGAAGCATTCCAAAGACTAATAAAATCTTATTGAATTTTTCGGAATGCAATTGAAGTATGATGAAGTTTCTATGAGATCTAATTGATTACTATCAAAGCTCTCATTTCTGGGACTTAAGGGTATTTTTTTCTTCTTCTTCTGACCCTAACATTGACAACTTCTAGAGCTTCGGGGAATGAAGAGATGGAACCTGTTCTATCAAATGGTAGGATACTCGGCCTGCATTTGTCATTGAAATAGTGATGCAGCTTTAATGATGATGTTGATAACAAATCTATTGTTTATGCAGTTAAACCAGAAGTTTTTGAAGCCCACAAGGTAAAATCCACAAGTAAATATTGGATGTTTAATTACTCAACCATCATTATGCAAATGTTGTTTGTGACATCTATTTGTGAAAACCTTCTTCTCATTTATATGGATCAATTGTACTTATACCATGTTTTTGCAATTTTATTTCAGAGCAAATTAGAAGCCAACCTAGCTAAACGAGCAGAGCATTATTTCTCTGAAAATGAGAGAGTTCTGAAAGGTATTATTTTTTACTCCTTTTATTTGTATGTTTAGCTTTAGGACAGACCATTCATAACTAAACATCATGTGTGGTCTGTTTTAGGACTTGAGGCTTGGGCTTCCGGAAACCTTAAAGAATTCGGAGAGCTTATTACAGCATCTGGTCTAAGTTCTATTCAAAACTATGAGTGTGGTAAGTGTTCATTTTCGTACTTGATATCTTAATTTTATTGTATTCGATATATAGCTTTCTCGATAATATATGTCGAGGGGCAAGAATAACTAAATATTGCACTTCACTTCTATGATTTCAGGTTGTGAACCACTTATACAGCTATATCAGGTTCTTCTGAAGGCTCCTGGGGTACTTGGGACACGGTTCAGTGGTGCAGGATTCCGAGGCTGCTGTCTTGCATTTGTAGAAGCAGATAGAGCAGAAGAAGCTGCAACTTTTGTCGAGAACGAGTACTGTAAGCTCCAGCCCGAGTTGGCAAGCCATCTCAACCAAGGGCCGGCTGTATTGATATGTGATGCAAGTGACTCTGCACGCGTGATCAGCAACACTTTCAGATGATTTGTATTTTTGTACCCTTTGGCTTCCTATTATTTCATTTCCACATTGACTTGGTGTATATTAAATTGGACGCTAGAGAAGCATTCCATCAATAAATTGTATTGGTTTCCATTGCTGAATTTCTGTACTAATCTGACTATTGAGGTCCAACTCCCTTGGCTTATATTGATAGTTAATGAGTTTGGTTCTTGTATATTTTCATGTTTGGTTGTTTTGCTGAAAAAGCAAATTGTTCGATTGAGACCCCCCCCTCCCCACCACCACCCACCCCAAAAAAAAAA
>QJPP01003145.1:0-10580 GCA_003996215.1 Jaltomata sinuosa | reverse complement strand
TAGGGTTTGAGAAAAAAACCAAGGGAAATATGCTTATTGATTTAAAACTATAGGCATACCTAGAACCACCTCACTGTAATTAAGATTAAGCCAAATAGTTAACCCCAATTGCAAGTAATTTCCCCATTGAAAGCACGCCGCTAGTTCTCCTTATCTTGATATTTCAACAATTGCTTTAACCTTGATATTCACTCACTCTTAATATAATTCACTTGTTTATACACAACCCCTATTTTATTTTATTTGCAAATCTTTGACAATGTGCATGCTTTGATACACGAAATTTGGATTAATCTAGTTCCAATCCTTGTGAGATTCCATCCCGACTCTTAAGTTGGGTAAATATTTTGCCAACAACCATTTCCACCTCCTTCATTGGAGCATGCCTTTGGACATTATCAGTGGTCATATAGGACAAATCACCACACATTGACACAAGCAACCTCATACTCACTTGCTTTTGGAGTTGAAGCAATGCTACAACTTAAATGTCAAATACCTTCTTTAAGACGTAATATTCAAAAAGGGCTGATCGAAGAAGAAAATGCTCAACTATGTCTCACAGAATTAAAAGCACTTGATGGGTAAAGGCCAAAAATTCAACAAAATTTTGAATGTTATCAAGCTCGTCTATCTTGTGCCTTTGACAAAAAAGTGTGCTTGAGGTGCTTCAAAGTTAGACATCAACTCCTTGCAGTAAGAAGGACCATTATCACTTTCCATAAGTCTTGGGAAAATTCACCTCATAGTGGGATGAACCATATATCATACAAGAAGCATAGTCGAGTGGCGCTTACAAGCTTGTCATTAGAAATGGCATGAGAATTGGTCCCATTAACTCAAAGTTCTTTAAAAGGTACTATCCTTTAAGTAAGATGACGCTCCTTAAGGAACGAGCATAAACTGCATGTTACTCCTTGACAACAAGAGTATAAACTGTGTATGGCCCAAAATAAATGTCCACTAGGTTAAAAACCTTGAAAGAGGCGGTCTTGGCAAAAGTTAGGATCAAAAACACACAAAAAATCACTCCTTCAGAACTACGTTATGGCTTGATCCTCTTCACTGAGGTACGTAGGCGCTTAGAATTTCATTTAGGTTTAGTTGCATGAGTTCCAAAAAAAAAAAAATATTCCAACTTGATCTGCCATATGAATGTCGGTTCTATAAGTAATCTTTCATCAAACATCAGACTTTCACCAAATATTGATTGCTCGTTGGGGGCAAACCTCCGTGGAAAATGAGCTTCTTCAACAAGATTTAAAGCCCTTATATTTTCCAAGTCTGTAGGTTGAGGTCTCAAATCTATCAAGTCTGCAAGTTGAAGTCTTAAATCTACCACATCTGGAAGTTGAAATTCTCAAAGTTTAGCATCTCTGTAAGATGAAGTCTCAAATCTACCAAGTCTACAAGTTGAATACTTTAAATACTCTAAGACTTTAAGTTGAAGCTTTATATCTGTGACATTTTCAATTTGGAACCTTCAAATCTACTGAGACTGTATATTTAAGTCTCTATATGCTCTAAGTCTACAAGTGGAAGTATTCAAATCTTCAAAGTCTTCTCGAGATTAACTTTCTTAGGGCAAGGATAACAATCAATTTCTTTGTACCATAAGATTACCTTCTCGAGTTTACTTTTCTTAATGCAGGGACGAGTATCAATCCCTTTGTACTCTAAGATTACCTTCTCAAGATTATCTTTATTAGTGAGGGGAAGAGTATCCATTGCTTTGAATCATAAGATTACCTTCTTGAGATCACCTTTTTTAGGGGGGGCGAGTATCCGTCCCTTTGCTCCATAAGATTACCTTCATAAGATTACCCTTCCAAGAACGGTGTCACGACTCGATTTCTCGGTCATGATGGCACCTACAACCCCCGGTAGGTGAACCAATCCCTGTAGCCCAGAACAGTTAGTAATGGCTACTATCTAACAAATAAGAGAACAAGACGAATAAAGTAGATAATATGAATGTAAATATATACAGATGCGGAAAACTAAACCAAACCCCAAGACCTGGTATCATAGTACAGAGCCAAACTACATACATGGAGTGAAAACTATCCAAAAGAATATATACAGATGTCTCTGAATGGTAATAGAGTACATAAAGCAGAAGATAAACTAAAGCTAAGCTCCGATCGCCAAGAGCCCACCTTCAGCCTGAAGTAGTCTCCAACAGATCTCCAAGCACGAATCACAACGATCTAGCGGCGATGGCCCACGCCAGGATCTGCACCCAAAGATGCAGGGGGGAGGGGTGAGCACCAAATGCGAAGCATAAGGTACCCAGTAGGTATCATAGGCCGACTGGGCACATATAAGATAAAAGCGCAGTAATAGACAGAATAGAAGCAAGTAGTCACAGAAATCAACGAAAGGTACACATGAACTAGCCCAGAGAGAAATCAACAGAACCACATGTGAGGCTAGTAAGCAGAATATACACACCAAAGGCACAGGTGAAAGTAAGAATCAACGCACCTGGGATCCTTGCAACAACAGTGTATACAAAATAAGTTTACAGAATGGACGGTATACCGGTAACCTCAAATGTAAGAAGAAGAGAGAAAGAGTAATAATAGGCAAGCTCAAGACATGAATCAACCCAACTAATCATAACAATCTCAAATCCAGAAACTAACAGTCTAGCAGTAACCAATCTCATACTCATCCCTAATAGAGAACAACTCTGTAAGTAAATAGCAAAAGTCTACCTACAGTCCCTCGGCCGCCCATACAACCGAGGAACACAACCAAGTGAAAACAAACCCTCCGGCATCCCATACGACCGGAGCGTACAATCAACAAACAGCAAACAAGGGTGGAACCTCAAACCATGAATGATATGATGCATGAAGATCTCAAGTGCCATAGTATCTCTGTATGTACCTCCTCCGGCGCCGATCCGGCCCAGCAGGTAGGTTTCATGGAAGGTCTCTGCCCGTATACCTCTACTCCCCCGTATACCCCTCTTCCGGCACACGCAGCTCGTAGCTCCTGGCCCGGATAGCAAGGTCCATGGAGGTCCTCGACCCCATACCATATCTCAGTATCAGAACGTGTATCAAGATAGAGTCCCAGTCTCAATATCAAGATATAGAACCAGTCTCAAATATGCATGCCCAGACCCCGTCCAGGACTAAAAAATAGTAGAAAAATATCTGAAAAACCCCTCCAAGGGCGCCCGGGCGTCGCCGGGTCTAAACAGTAAAAAGTCATCTCATGTGCTCGGTCCAACCGAAGCTAAAAATCATCTCAAGTAGTAAGAAAACTCATCTAGTACTCCGGCCCTGCCGAGTCTAGTGATAATAGTAAAACTGATGATTTTAAACCACAAGTGAAATCAACCATTTCCAAATCATTTCCATCAAAAACGGCCCCCGGGCCATGCAAGGTTTAGAAAACAGTGTCAGTAGGCCCAAAGCCAAAACCACGGTAAAACATCGATAAAACCTCTTTATATGCATGGAAATGATATGCTCACACACAACAATAGCTGCCCAACAGCTTACAATCAACCTACCGCCCCTGCACAGGCCCACAGCTACTCAGCAAGCATAACCAGCCTAGAAGGATAATTCTATGCCCGGGACATCGCGGACATTCCCAAAATCCCACCGTCTATGTGCCAGAGTCAATAAGGCCCTCACAGGACCGCAAGGGTAAATAAATAAAATATATCGACAAATACTACACACAATGGAGGAATAAAATTAGGCGGACATGAATAAAGCGGTCAAGGTCTGTGGTACCAACCTAATAAACCAACCCAAGGATGCCCATTAATACAATTTTATTTTATATATACGGAGTCTGGGGAAATTAAACCGTAACCTACCTGTCGTCCGACGACAAGCTGCTAGAACACGATGTCCAAGCTCGAACCACTCCGAGAAAATCCAAAACTAAATTGGAATCGGATTCGGATTTGGGAAGGAACAACTTGACAAGATAATTAATTTACTTTACCAAATATATTTTTCTCACCACAAACCCTCCCACGTGAAAGAGTATTTAATAGTGTACGTAGTAGTGTACAAAAGTAATATATATAAGTATATTTAACAACTTTCAGCCACCTAATATATATACTGCTAAATGTGTTGCCACCTTTACATATGGTAATGCTGCCTTCACCTTCCACTTACACGTGGGGGTGGAGGTGGCAACCACTTTCCTTCCGTTAGGTATAAACTCGGGTATTGCGTAAATTCGTGGTAAAATAATTATAGTATTTTAAATATACCATAATTATTAGAAAATCATTTCCAATAAAACTTAATATATTATAATAATAACTTTTAACATAATTAAATTTACTATCTCCGTTAAAATATTACGGAGTATAAAAACTTTATAAAATAAATACGTAAACACTTATATCGTACCAAACATATTTTTCATAAGCCTTTTGAAATATTTTGAAAAGGTAATAATAATATAATTTTTATCAATTCACTTTTAAATAATATTTACTACTACGCAACGATACTAAATAAAATTCTTAAGTTTTAGGCTCTACTTCGCCTAACGCACGATTTTGCATATTCACGACTTATTCTCGGGATCTTTCCTTATATCTTATCACTGTTTTGGAACTGAAATGGCTATTTTAAAACGTAAGAATCTGCAGCTTACAATCGGCTGTTACAACGCCGACCCGAATTCGCGAACCCGGTTCGAACCCGTTTTTCTTGGCACAGACAGTCCCGGTAACAACAGTCATAACTCTTTAACTCGAGGATCCGTTGGACTGCGGTTTTGTCGTTGGAAACTTAGACTCGTTAGACCTTCGATTTGGTAGTTTCGAGGAACCTTCTAAACTCTTTATATATTGGAGAAAAGCGCCCGACACATTTACCTCAAAATTCAGAAAACTTGTTAAAGGTCTTACGATATCTTTTGTCGATTTTGCTTTGAACTCTCAACACTTCACGTGGAATGCCGGTACTGGGTCATTCACATTGTCCGACTACCTAAAAAGGCTTTTCGTCCTCGAAAGTCAAGGTCAGGGTTACCTTGAAGGCTAAAATAGCTGCGGATACTGATATCCCGCAGTATCCCTTCTCTGTCTCCAGGTAGCCTCCTCAACTGGACGGTGCCTCCACTGAACTTTAACAACCGGGATCTCTCTAGACCTCAATCTCCTGACATCTCTGGCCAAAATAGCTGCCGGCTCCTCAACAAAAGCTAAACCCTCATCCAACTGAACTGAATCCCACTGCAACACGTGAGACTCATCTGGGACATACCGACGCAGCATCGAAACATGAAATACAGGATGTATAGCTGAAAATCGAGGTAAGGCTACTGATAGGGCAACCTACCAACCCTTCTGCAGAATCTCAAATGCCCAATGTACCTGGGCTAAGCATTGCCCCCCCTACCAAATCTCATCCCGCCCTTCATGGGCGATACACGGAGAAACACCAAGTCACCGACACTAAACTCCAAGGCACGAAGCCTACGATCAGCATAGCTCTTCTGCCTGCTCTGAGCTGCCCGAAGTCTGTCCTGAATCACTCGGACTTGGTCTAAGGAATCTTGAAGCAAATCTGTGCTCTGTGGCCCAGCACTAAAACTATCAAACCAGCCTACCGGTGATCTGCAACGCCTGCCATACAAAGCCTCAAAAGGTGCCATGTCGATACTCGAATGGAAGCTGTTATTATAAGCAAACTCTGCCAAGGGAACAAACTGATCCCAAGAACCTCCAAAGTCAAGAACACAGGCTCGAAGCATGTCCTCCAGGACCTGAATAGTCCTCTCGGACTGGCCATCTGTCTGAGGGTGAAAAGCGGTACTAAGATGAACCTCTGTACCCAAGTCTCGCTGAATAGCCCTCCAAAACTGAGATGTAAACTGGGTGCCGCGGTCTGAAATGATAGAAGCTGGGACCCCATGCAATCGAACAATCTCACGAAGGTAGATCTGAGCTAACTTCTCTGCACCATAAGAAGTCTGTACCGGCAAGAAATGTGCTGACTTGGTCAGCCTATCAACAATCACCCATATGGAATCAAACCTCTGAGAAGTACGAGGCAAACCAACAATGAAGTCCATAGTAATCCCTTCCCACTTCCACTCAGGAATGGGGAGTCGCTGCATCAAACCACCAGGTCTCATGTGCTCGAACTTAACCTGCTGACAGTTCAAGCACCGAGATAAACTCCGCTATATCCCGCTTCATACCACTCCACCAGTAAAGCTGCCTCAAGTCTCTATACATCTTTGCTGTGCCAGGGTGAATGAAGTATCTAGTACAATGTGCCTCGTGAAGTATCAACTGAATCAAATCACTAATCCTCAGAACACAAAGGCGACTATCAAACCTCAGAACCCCATCTGAATCTAGAGTAGCCCGACTGATCTCACCCTGAACAACCCGATCACGAAGGTCACACAACTGCTGATCCTCAAACTGACGGCTCTGAATCTGATCAATCAAAGTAGAACGAACCTCAACACTAGCGAGAACTCTGCTAGGATCCGACAAGTCAAGCCTAACCAAAAAACGGTTAGCCAAGGACTGGATGTCCAAAGCAACGGCCGCTCGTGAAACTGAAAGAGAAGATAGGCACCCATTACTCCACTAGTCTTCCGACTCAGGCATCCGCCTACCACGTTTGCCTTTGCCCGGCATGATACAGATAGTGAAGATCATATAGTCTCAGTAACTCAGACCCCATCTCCTCTTGGTCTCGAGTTCAACTCCCGCTGACTCGTGATATACTGAAACTTACGGTGATCGGTGGAAGGATATGCACAGTAACTCCATATAAGTAATGCCTCCAGATCTTGAGCAGCAGAACACTACTGCGCCAACTCTAGTCCATGAGTGGGGGTTGCGTCGTTGAACCTTCAGCTGCCTCGAACGCATATGCTATTACTCGGACCCCGTGCATGCGATCAACACACAACCAAGACCAACCCCATAAGCATCACAATACACGGAGAAGCTCTGACCCTCAACCGGCAAAGTCAAAACTGGAGCTGAAGTCAATAAGGCCTTAAGCCTCTGGAAGCTATCCTCACACTGATCCGACAACTGAAATGGGACATCCTTCCTAGTCAGCATAGTCAAGGGTGCTGCTATGGAAGAAAATCCCTCAACGAACAGTCTGTAGTAACCCGCTAACCCAATAAAGCTGCGAACCTCAGTAACAGTAGTAGGTCTAGGCCACTCACAAACCGCTGAAATTTTTCCCGGATCAACCCTAATCCCATCCTTAGACACCACGTGCCCTAGGAATGCAACTGACTCAAGCCAAAACTCATACTTTGAGAACTTGGCATAAAGCCGATGATCTCTCAAAGTCTGGAGTATAACCTCAAGTGCTGCTCATGCTCATCTCTACTATGCGAGTATACCAAGATGTCGTCTATAAAAACTATCACAAATGAGTCCAAATACGGGCCAAGAACCCTGTGCATCAAGTTCATAAAGGCTGCGGGGGCATTAGTCAACCAAAAGACATCACCAGGAACTCATAATGGCCATAACGTGTCCTGAATGCTGTCTTAGGGATGTCCTCCGCCCTAATCCTCAACTGATGGTAGATGGACCTCAAATCAATCTTCGAAAAACACAACTGAACCCTGAAGCTGGTCAAACAAATCATCAAGTCCTCGGCAACGGATACCTATTCTTCACTGTCACCCTCTTCAGCTGCCGATAATCAATACACATGCGCATAGACCCATCCTTCTTCTTCACGAAGAGAACAGGAGCACCCCAGGGTGACACACTAGGTCTAATAAACCCCTTAGCTATCAGATCCTGGAGCTGCTCCTTAAGCTCCCTCAACTCAGCAGGAGCCATACGGTAAGGAGAAATAGAAATAGGCCTAGTGCCCGGCCCCAACTCAATAGCAAAATCAATATCTCTCTCAGGTGGAGGCCCTGCGCAGGTCGGTAGGGAAATACATCGAGGAAGTTCTCTAAACCCACAGAAACGACTTCAGGGAAGTGGGTTCAGGCACTAACATCTCGACATATGCTAGATAAGCTAAACACCCACGGGAAATCAACTTCCTAGCTCGAAGACAAGAGATGATCCCAGATGGTGCATGGCTAACAAAACCCTGCCACACAACCGGGGATACACCGGGCATGGCTATGGTAATGGTCTTGGCATAACAATCCAAAACCACACGGTGAGGGGATAACCAGTCCATGCCCAGTATCACATCAAAATCCAGCATATCAAGAATCATCAAATCACCCCAAGTCTCTGAATCACCAATAGATAACATACAGGATCTCACAATCCGATCCACTACTAAAGAATCTCCTACTGGGGTCAAAACAGAACCAGGAACAGCTAATGGCTCACTAGCCAACCCCAAACAAGGTACAAAGTAGGCAGATACATATGAACAAGTGGATCCAGGATCAAATAAAGCCATAGCAGGCTGATGGCACACAGAAATCGTACCTGTAATCACAGCATCTGAGGCCTCTGCCTCTGGTCTCCTAGGGACCGCATAAAACTGACGACGACCTCCACCTGCCCGACCGCCATCCCTACCACCTGCTCTACCGCGTGGCGCACCACCTCTAATCTGACGACCACCCCCTCTAGCAGGGGGCTGAACTGCCCGTAACGGCTCAGCTAACTGAACTGTACCCTGCTGAGGGCAATCTTTAGCAAAATGACCCATCGCACCACAAGTAAAACACGCGCCTAACGGCCTACTCTGTCGAGAAGAACCAGCAAATCCAGAATGACCACCACGACCTGATGCCCCAGAAACTATACCCCTCGAAGACTGGCCGCTATAGCCCTGCTGGCTGCCCTGACCCTGCTCGAACTGGGTACTACCAAAGGTCTGAAGGGAAGACTGAACCGGTCGGCTGGACTGACCCTGGTACTGCTGTGGCTGATAACTCCGACTCCACTGGCCAGGACCTCTACCCCCATATCTAGAACCACTATAGAAACCCTGATGTCGAGGCCTCTTATCTCTGGACCCCTGATCATGTCGCTGTAAGTCCTCCACCGTGTGCGCATAATCTACAATAGCCTGAAACGACCGACCACTGGCAATCAATATCTCAGCTGGCTGTCTGATCTCTGGCCTCAAACCCCATACAAATCTGCGAATCCTATCAGCCTCAGTAGGAATGATCATAGCCCCGAACGGTGCTAGCTGAGGAAAATGGGTCTCATACTCCGAGATAGTCATAGATCCCTGCACAAGGTGAGTGAACTGCTCCCTGCGACGCTCCCGATCACTCTGGGGTAAGAACTTGGCCATAAAGGCCTCATAAAACTCAGACCAGGTCAAAGGAGGTGACGACGCTGGTCTACAAGCAACCTGGGCCCTCCACCATAACTTCGCTGGGCCCTCCAACTGGTAGGTAGTATAACCAACCCCGTGAGTTTCCAACAAACCCAGATGATGCAACATCTCCTCACAGGTGGTAATAAAATCATGTGGATCCTGTCCAGAAGTACCCGCAAATCGCGGGGGGGCTAACCTCAAAAATCTGCCCAACGCCTTTTGCTCTGTCTCTGTCATAACTGGGCGAGGAGCAAGAGGCTGTGCAACAGATGGAACCGGAATAACCTCGGCACGGTGAGCCATAGTAGCAGGCTGCGCACCTAAGCTCTGTGCACCCAGGCCTGGCCCCTGAGCAGATGTCTGCGCTACCTCCGAAGGCCGCTCTCCAATCACACCTAACAGCTGTAATAGTAATTCCCGAATATCTGGAGACGGAGTTGTGGGTGGAGCTGGCACAAAAGTGGGCACTGGAGCTGGTACTGGAGCTGGCACTGGAGCTGGTGGTACATGGGCTGCCCCCTGAACCACATGCTGCTCGGGCTCTACCTCCACGCTAGCAGCTCTAGCAGGTGCCACTGTTCGAGGGCGTCCTCGACCCCTAGCTGGAGTAGGAGGCTCATCCTCGCGTGCTGCCGATGATCTCGTACGAACCATCTGCGGAAGAATGAAGTAGAATAAATGAGATCTCTAGAAACTTCAAAGGCTATACGCACGACACAGAGGCAATGAAAGAGTCAAATTTCCTAAAATATCACTGTAGCCTCCCAAAGATTGGGTACGGACGTCTCCGCCCCGATCCGTAGGACTCTACTAGACATTGGCTCCTATACCGATGACACCGGTGAACCTAAAGCTCTGATACCAAGTTGTCACGACCCGATTTCTCGGTCATGATGGCACCTACAACCCCCGGTAGGTGAACCAATCCCTGTAGCCCAGAACAGCTAGTAATGGGCTACTATCTAACAAATAAGAGAACAAGACGAATAAAGTAGATAATATGAATGTAAATATATACAAATGCGGAAAACTAAACCAAACCCCAAGACCTGGTATCATAGTACAGAGCCAAACTACATACATGGAGTGAAAACTATCCAAAAGAATATATACAGATGTCTCTGAATGGTAATAGAGTACATAAAGCAGAAGATAAACTAAAGCTGAGCTCCGATCGCCAAGAGCCCACCTTCAGCCTGAAGTAGTCTCCAACAGATCTCCAAGCACGAATCACAACGATCTAGCGGCGATGGCCCACGCTAGGATCTGCACCCAAGGATGCAGGGG
>QJPP01003144.1:0-23105 GCA_003996215.1 Jaltomata sinuosa | reverse complement strand
GACCCACCATTAGCTTATTAACCATAATAATTCCTGACCACCATTAGTACACTTAATGACAACAATTTGTGAACTTATAACCTCTTTTACATAGTCCGGACCCACCCGGATCCCCCAAACATATCTAGGTGTTAACATGGCAAACCCAGTATATACCAAGACCAACTAATAATCAATATAATAACCCAGTCTACACCAAGACCAACTAATAACCAACATACTAACATGGTCTACACCAAGACCAACTAATAATCAATATAACAACCCGGTCTACACCAAGAACAACTAATAATTAACATAATAATTCAATCTACACCAAGACCAACTAATAATCAACATAATAATCCGGTCTACACCAAGACCAACTAATGACCAATCTAATAACCCGATCTACACCAAGACCAAACTAATAGCCAATGTATAACCCGGCCTACACCAAGAACAAACTAATAACTAACATAATAACCCGACCCCTCAAGGATAAAAAATGCAATAACACAATTCATAAACACAACTCGGTTCACTCAGAGAACCATTAATAAAGATGCAATAATATAATAAAATAAACCCGTACCAGGCGTGGTACCCGAGCTAACCGTTAGTGTTATCCTGTACCAGGCGTGGTACCCGAGCCAATCGTTAGTATTACCATACTAGGTGTGGTACCCGAGCCAACCATTAGTATTCCCGTACCAGGCGTTGTACCCGAGCCAACCATTACTATTTCCGTACAAGGCATGGTACCCGAGCCAACCAAATGTCAAACCAATCCACAGTCACAAACAATGAATAATCAACTTGTAAACCAACAAGAAAAATGCACAGTTCAATTCACAAGACTGTTAAATAGGACCTTTAGACATTACTAAATCGTTCCCTAAGCAATGCAAACATCATACAATTACTTAAACCAAAGTACACAAACATACAGTACATACAGGAAGCAAAAATCATCACCTACCCAATTCCGGGTACACTATGAACCTTAAATCCCATCCGGAGACTAACCCTAAATCGCCCCTTTAAACATGCCATTAGATACCTTTATTCCTAAACCTCTTCCTAGGATGGAGATACAACATGGGAAAACCTCCCCTAACCTTAGAAACATAGCCATTCTGATATTCTAATTATACCAATTCATTTTCCGAACTTCCGTTCCTTGCATATTAGTTAATTACTAACCCTTTCCTGTTCCCCAAACCTTCCCGACATCTTAGTCCCTAAATTTCATTAGCAAAACCATACCAAATAAGTATGCACCCAGAATATCACAAAGCACTGTCACAAATCTACTATTTCCAGTTCAACCAAACAACTCAACAATCTTCCTCCAAACTCCGTGCCCGAAGGTATAGACATGGATTCTCACTTTCATTCTACACAATAAATAGGAAATGAAAACAGGTCAAGAGTCTACTCAACGAAAAACCTAACCTACCTGGATGCCAAGTAGCTGCACGATATAATTTTTGGCTCCATGAAGGCTTTTCTTGATGGATGACAAGCCCGAAATCCATGGTTTCGTGTTCTTTCATCCAGAATCCCTCCTCCCTATGACTCCCAAGCTTTGGAGCAGCCTAGGAGGGTTTTTGGAGCAACCCTCATCTGTTTTTGACTAAAGAAGGGAGAATGAGATTATAAAATCTATTTCTGGGCTTTCTGGTTCTGTCATTCTTCTATAGCGGACTGCCAACTGCTACGGCGGTACTGTTATAGCGACCTAAATCCTGCTACAACAGACTCAATTTTTTAGAACGAACAACCTTCAGTAAAACAGTCATAACTTTTTACTCGGGAAGCGGATTGACGAATGGTAGGTGATGTTGGAAAGAAGACTAAATGATATTTAATTTGGTGGGTATTGGGACCCCTAAAACCTTATATTCTAGGAGGAATACATGTTTGCAGTTGACCCTAGTTTGAACTTAGCTCGAAACTAAATCGGTAAGGAAACTTTCAACTTAACTTTGTGCTAGGAGTATTGTATGATATTAGTACATACCAAATATACTCTCATACTAAAGAATTAATCCTAACTCTTATTAGGAATGAGAGGCACCTGACTTGATCCCATATATTTTCAGTAACGACAAAATATGTCGTTACAGTAACAATGTCATATGTGATGCCGTGACATGGGAGAATTCATTCCCGATGAGTTAATTAAAGCTACTAAAAGTTTTTTTTTTGTTTGATAATTAAATTTTTTATTACCAAGTTCTATTTCAAATAAAGCCCCATTTGTGAAAATTCACTGGGTATGTTGTTGTTGTAATTTCAAATGAATAAATAAATACATTATAATCAAGTTTAAAAACTGTACAGATCAATGACAAAAAAATATACTATATCCCACCCCTAAGCATCTATCCTACTCCAATCCTTCTCTAAGCACTTAAGCTAAGTAGGATAATGATCCATACATTTAATCCACTCACTTAACTTTGGCTGAATACTCTTACGATAGTTGACCTCTTGAATAATTCTCCTAACAATTACATCACACATTATTTTCTTTCCCTGAAAGATAACTTGATTTATCTCTTGCCATAGGTAATAGATACTCCCTACTAAGGCAAGCCTATATACAATAGCTCTAGAGCTGTTCTCCCTATAATGTGCCTCAGCCAAGTCTTTTGGCCATTCTTGTGATTGTCTGTTGAGCCCTTGTCGTTGTAGTATTTTGCACCACACGGATGTAGAAGTAGGACACTTGAAGAATGGGTGTGCAAGTGTTTCAGGGCTCTCATTGCATAAAGGACAAATAGGATCCACATTCATCCCCCATTTAACCAATTTATCCTTGGTGGACAGTCGAGTGTGAGCAACTAAGAATTCAATGATTAACCACTTTTGAGGTGCATGTGTGTTACAGAGGAGCTTTCTCCAGCTAACCTTAGGATAGTCCACGAGCCATTTTCTTGTATACATTCTTTACTGAGTAAGAGTGCACACTAAAGATATCAGCGATGCCCATTCCTGCCTCCTCCATGTACTTCCTAACTTTTTTGACCTCTGTATCATAGAATATGCTTGGGCAAGATTAGCTTTTCACAGTGGTCCTCTTCCCATAGTAAGTTTGGACCCATACAACCTAGAGCTTCTTTTTGTTCCTGCCTAAATTCCATAGTAGTTTACCTAGAGCAACCCTGTTCCATATGATAATGTTCAGTAAATTAAGTCCCCCCACTGCTCTTGGTAAGCATACTCTATCCCATGCAATTAATGCCTTCTTGGAGATTTCAGTGCCTCCTGTCCAGAGAAATATTCGATGAACTTATATTTTTTTTTGAGACAAGCGCAACTTCATATTCACAAAATCATCATCCAGAAAAGTGGATGAGGTGGGATCTTAAAAGCCATAAAGAATGTGGATCATCTTCCGGAACAAAATAAAATCTTTACAATTGTCCTATGAAGTCAATTAAAGCTACTATCTCCCCTCACCAATTCCTGTTTACACCAAAAGTACAAAAACTAAAGCATTTAATCTTAATCTCCTAAGAGTTACTGCATTTGCCTTCAAAACATCTATCATTTCTTTCCTTTCAAAGAGTCCACTAGATGCAAACATGGATGCTCATCACTTTTCCCTCTTCTCCCAATACCTTTCCAGTTGTTTATCAGCTCCCAAGTAATTCTAGGCATCACCCAATTCACACCACGAATACAATAGAACACGTTCCAAAGATTTGCAGTTGTTTTGAAATGAAGGAATAGATGGTTATTTACTTCTGCATCCTCATCACACATAAAACATCTTGAGCAAATCTACAGACCTCTTGTTTGTAGGACCTTATGTGTTAAGCAGACTTTTTTGATCACCAACCAAGCAAAACAGGAGACTTTAAGGGGACTTCTAACCTTCCAAATTAATTTCCAAGGCCAGTTTAGAACATGTGGCTGCCTGATGTTCATCTTCCAGTAATATGATTTTATTGTAAAAGTACCTTTGTTGTGCAAATTCAAAATTAACTTGTCTGGATTCATTGAGCATCCTGAGAAAGAGCTCAACACCTTCAGCAGATTCGCAATGCTATCCACTTCCCAGTCGTTCAGTGCTCTTCTAAATATTAAGTTCTTGCTGACTCCAAATCTGTGACACAATAGCATTCTTTTGTAGGCTTGGGTGTTCGGTAAACTTATATTCCATGCAAATTAATTTAAGTTTAACTTGATGTCTTGATTTGTTTTCTTTCATAGATCCATAGTGATAATCCCAAGTTCAAAACAAAAGGGCTCAAAGACTATGATTTGCTGATGTGGATATTTCCTAAACGTACCCATTTTACAACGGGATTTATAACTGGCGATAATTTCCAATTGCAAGGCTCACATGCTTTTCATCTAGAAGGACTTTGGGAACATAAGCTACGGATGAATACACTACGCATGGATGAGGGCGTTACTTGTAAATGGACCAGCCCGCACAAACAGAATTATGTACCTGATGATTAACCATTGCCAGAGGTATCAATATGTTTGATTAAGTATTCTTTATTGTTAGGTTACTTCCGCAAGCTTGTTCAAGGCATTGTATGACAAATATGTTGCAATGTTGATCATAATATCATAAAAATACAAAATACTTTTATAGAACTTCAAAACAGAAACAGATATATAATTAGAAATGGCCATATGAGTAGAGAAGCTTGTTCAAGGCATTGTACAAAAAATATGTTGCAATATTGATCAGAATATCAGAAAAATACAAAATACTTTTACAGAACTTCAAAACTGAAGCATATGTAGTTAGTTATTTTTTGTGTCTGATGCATAAAATTCAAAGTAGGAACACACATGTTTTTCATAGTCAATATCATAAGGTGTGAAAATTAATGACTTTTGCTTATTTTATTTTCTAAATGATATAATTCCAAAAAATATTACACTGCTATGTTTGTCAGTGATCATTCTTTCCGTAGAAGTATAAACCATAACCCACATACTATGTTCCTAACAAATTAGATGAAGGTAGGTATAAACAAGAGAAAAAAATACTTTTTTGGTAATCCCACAAGTGGGATCTGGGGAAGAGTAGGATATAAGCAGACATTACCCTTCTCTTTGTGGGTAGAAATGTAAATGGTTGATTATTCTTTCAATCTATTTTATTATGGCAATGGTTTCATATCATGTACTGGTTTCATATTCTCACCTAGACATTTGGTGTGAATGGTACATATTGTCTGATTAGTAGTTGGAACTTGAAAGCTAATTAGTTTGCCTGTAGAATGTGTTCTTCTTTCAGCATTTAATAGTTTAATGGCTGGCACTTTTAAATGCTTGGGTCCAATATATAGGGGTTGTTCGGTACAGGGCATGGGATAGACAAAGTTATCCCACCATGTATATGAGATAACTTCTCACAATATTATTTATATGACGGTTGGTATTTGCTGCGTGTTTTGTATTCTTAATCTTAGGGAGTTGAAATTATTTACGCCTCTGCTCAGTCCCAATTTTCTGATTGTTGTTCGTTTTCTAGGTTTGGTGTGTAGGTTGTTAATGATTTTGTATTGTTTTGTCTGTGTTGCCTGCGCTTTACTATTTGTATTTTTCCTTAAGCTTCCTCCGTGTAGTTTGGGCTAGATAATGTCACATTTGTGAACAAAGTGACCTCTCTTTGTGCTCTTTGTTCCTAGGTTAATTCATTCGAAACAGTTCAATTTGGGTAATTGATCATACATTGTCCGTAACAGCTGGAGAATACAATGGGTAGTAAGTTTTATGTTGTATGCTTGTGCAATCAATATAGAAATTAGAAAGAAACTTCCGCCATTGCTTGAACAGCTAGAGACATTTTCTCTTTATTAGAACCACTAGAGACATTAAAGACTTACTATTTAGATGCGAAAGATGAGAAATTTATTGAATATGTTTCCTTCTTTCATTCAACTTACAATATTGAGTTATAAAGTTTACTGTTTTTATCATAATACCAACCTTATTTCAACAATATTTATACTATGTTTATGCTCTATTAGAATGCATTATTGTTATACTTGCTGGTGTACGAAGAGTAAATTTTATTCATTTTCTTCCCATAAAGATATCAACTCAATTTTCTATCAGTTGAACAAAATTTTGTTTTCTGTTGAGTACAAAATAGCATACCACATTGAAAGTGGGTTTTGTATGGCTTAGATCCAGATTGTTCATGTGTTCCTTTTGCCTTTTTGTGACTAAACTATTCACTCCATTTTTACAATGTTTGAGTTTATTCTGTAGATCTGTCTCATTTGAAGCAATCGAAGTATATCATGTAGCATGTGCCCATTTAGTGGGATCCTTTGGAAGAATAAAATCTTTCTCTACCTTACATATAGGTATCTCAGCTACGCAGGGTGAAAGATGAGCTCTGAGAAGAAAATAACATGTCTGCATAAGTCCGAAAGGGTCTTTGAAAGTTAGAATTGTTGCAAACATCTCATCACTTAGTCCATATTTTAAGTGATATTTTATAATATTTTGAATATCGGTGTAGGACTCTCTTCTCAAAAGCACCATGGAAGTGTTTATATGTTGTAAACATTATTTCAACTTGACAATGACACTTTCTTTCAGTGTTTTGATATTGAATTTCCTTTTAGCAATCTTGTGTAATGCTATGAATAGAAAGAATGGTGTCGGCCATAGGCCCGTGCCTTACACGGGCACTACTCATCTAGTCGGTTTATAAGGGACAACCACTTCTAGTATGACAAATATTCAAACGGGCCAAAACTGCAAAGGTGGAGCAACACAAACTAACTAAGTCATATGCGGTGTGTATAGACTATTGTGCTTTAGTGAGAGTGTTGTCGCCTTGAAAACACATCTGGAGGGTCAAAATCCCTCTAAATGTGTCACGTTTTGTTTGGCTAGTGGTTAAAAATGCATGTTTTACACATGAAAATGTTTAGCTAGATGAGCTAAACTTTTAACGGATGGCATAGCTGAGCTATTTCTAATAGTTCGATGGCATATTTGAGTCTATTCTCTTTATTTTTTGGGCAAGCATCTTAGCCACTGTTATTAATTAGTTGGTCTTTTCATATTAATGAGAGTATTTTTATACCACTCCTGGAAGATTTTTGTTGACAATCTGGGCTATATTTTTTCCTTTTTCATATTAAGAATTCCTTTATAATAATTGATATTTTTTTAAGAAGGTAACTAAGAGTATGTATCCCCAGATCTCACGTGTGAGATTTCACTGGGTTGTTGTGAAATAAACCAAACTGCGTTGAAGTAGTCATTCCCAGTTATTTACAATAAGATAAATAAAGAAAAAAAAAGATGTAGCTCAATCCTTGGTCTTCTCACAAGGATTCTAGTACATCAAATTTGTTAAATTTGCATTTGCTAATGTGTCATCTGCTAATAGGATTCTTTGTTGGTAAGTTCTTTTCCAGTAGGTTACACTATTTCCTTTTTCGCGTTGGGCCCGTATACTCCCCTAGTTTAAATATAAACATGTCACGATTTGAGTTCTCGGTCATGATGGCACCTACAACCCTCCAATAAGCGAACCAATTTTCGTAGCCCGAAACGGTCAGTAATGGGCTACGATCTAATAATTTAAGTGGAAGAACAGTTTAATAAGCGGAAGCAAGGGAACACGATGAAGAAAATAGATAACAAGAATATATACATACATATGCAGAAGCTAAACAAAAACCAAAATCTGGTATCATAGTATAGAGTCGGATCTACATATAAGGAGTACGAAAGGGTCCAAAATAATATATATACACAAATATCTCCGAGTAGTAATAGAGTACATAAAGCAAAAGATAAACTAAACGCTAAGATCCAGTCGCCAAGAGCTCACCCTCAGTCTGGATAGTCCAAAATCTCCAAGCACGATTCACAGCGATCTAGCGACGATGTCCCACACTAGGATCTGCACCAGAAGATGCAGAGTGTAGTATGAGCACCAATTGCAAAGCAACCGGTACCCAGTAGTAGGTATCATAGGCCGACTGGGCACATATAAGATAAAAAAGCAGTAATGAACAGAATAGAAAACAGATAGTCACAGAAGGCAATAAATAAATACACGAAAACTAGCCCAGAGGGAAGACAGCAGAAAGCAACATATAAGGTTAGCAAGTAGAATATATACACAATAGGCACAAGTGAAAGTAAGGAACGATGTACCTGGGGTCCTTGCAATAACAGTATATACATAAAAAGTTTCAGAAGTGGACGGTATACGGGTAACCTTAAGTACAGGGGAAGAAAGGAGAAGAATAACGATAAGCATGCTCAAAAATAAGAATAGATAACCAATTTAATCATACCAAACTCAAGCCAGGAACTAACAACCTCTCAGTATCCAATATCATATATATATCCTTGACAGGGTGTAGTATAGCGATAAAGTAACAAGCGTCTACCTACAGTCCCTCGGCCGCCCATACGACCGAGGAACGCAATCAAGTGAAACAAACCCTCCGGCCGCCCATACAACCGGATTGTACACTCAACAAACAGCAAACAAGGGTGGAACCTCACACAATGATTGATATGATATGATATGCCAAACTAAGTGCAACAACAATGTCAATATGTTACCCCCTCCGGTGCCCCAAAGGTCCAATAAAGGCGGGATCCATGGAAGGACTTCTCCCGAGTACATCTACTCCGCCGTACACCCCTACCCCCGGTCACCCTTTAGCCCGTAACACTTGGTCCGAAATGACAAAGTCCATGGAGGTCTACTCATAGACCACATACTACACTCTAACCCTAAATATCAGTCCAGAGTGCCACCGGATCCAAATTAGTACCCAAATGCTCAAAATGCATGCCTGAATTCTATCCAGGTCTAAATCAATGAAATAAGTCTAATAACCCCCTTCAAGGGTGCCCGAGCGTAATCGGGTCTAAAGCAGTGGGAAAATCAAGTGGGACCCAGCTTTACCAAGTCTAATGTCATTTCTCCTCCATAATAGGGCCAATCTAGCACCTCGGCTCAACCGGGTCTAATATATAGCAGGAAAACTGACACAAATCTTTCTTTTAACTTTTCTTACCCAAGAAAATCTATTAAGGTGATATCAAACCATTTCATAATCAATTTTATCAAAAACAGGCCCCGCGGGCCATGCAAGGTTTAGAAATCATCAATAGAAGACCCGAAGCCACAACCATAGTAAAATCATGAAGAAAATCTCTTTATATGCATGATGATGGCATGCTCAATCGCAATCAATAGCCCAACGGTTCACAATCAACCTATCGGCCCTGCACATGCTTCAATCGTTCTACAACACAAATAGCCAACACTATAATAGTAATAACGATGTCCGGGACTCACGAACATTCTCAATAACCCACCATCTATGTTCCAGAGTCTATATAAGGCCACACAGGACCACAAGGATAAATAGAGTGTATAAAACAAATACTACAACTATCGAAGGAAGAAAAGTAACCGGACATGAATAAGTGGTCAAGGTCTGTGGTACCAACCTAGTAAACCCAACCCAAGGATGCCCATTAGTACAATTTTATCCTATATATGCGAATTCTAAAGGGTTTAAACCGTAACCTACTTATCGTCTGACGACAAGCTGCCCGAACTATAATGTCCAAGCCCAAATCGCTCTGAGAAATCTTGAGTGATAATCAAACTATCAAAAACATAAATAATACATTAAAATGAGTCTAACGATACCCATAATGCTACAATTGTAGCCGGGTCAAAATTTGAGTCATCAGCGAGATCATGGGCCCCACAACCCAAAACAAAAAATGGAAACTCATATTATGATCACCAAGACCATGGGAGTGCATGCTCGAAAAATCAAGGAATTTGGGCAATAATTTTGGGCTAAAACAGCCCCTAGAGTTAAGAAACTAATAATGGAGAATTAAGAAATGAAAATCAAAAATTGACAAGAATCACCTACCAAGATGAGAGAATTATGCCAAGAGCTATGAATTGAATGAGTTCCCGAGCATGCAATGCCACACATGAACAGATTCTACAAACGAAATTCGAGCTTGAGGAGGTGGCAACAATGGTGGGCTTTAAAAAATGGAGAATACAACTATGGAGAAGAGGATAAACTTACCCAAATGCCAATGGAGCAAGAATTTATCGAGGGAACAAGAATCCTACAAGGGTGCACTGATTTGAGCAATTTAGAGAGTATTTTGGGTGTTATAGAGTTGAGGGAAATGAGAGATGAAGGCTAGAAAAACGAAATGGAAAATATATATACTTCCCAGGGGTCCTTCATCGCGATCGCGAGGGGATCCCTCGCGGTCCCGAGAATCACGCAGGCTAGACCATCACGATCGTGCAGGCTAGCCATGCGATCGCGAAGAACAATGGGGAAGAGACTTTATCGCGATCGCGATAGGCGATCACGTGATCGCGAAGAACAGGAGTCCAGGTGCTTCATCGCGGTCGCGAGGGTAGGGGCTCGCGATCACAATTGAGGCTTGATGCCTGCACCTGCAACAACAAAAGTCTGCAACTTTTTGAAACTCAACGGGTCATTCTGAGCACAATCAGAAACCGATATTCACCAATCAATAATGCTAACAGAGTGAAAACGACGTTTTGGACTCAATGGAATCAACAAAACTTTCATACGTGGTCATTTCGGAGGAATGTTGACCCGAGTCAATATTAACTAACACACAACCAAATACCCCAAATGAGCCCGACTCACCCGAAACCCGAATCAACCATCTACCTAACCCAAACTCAATATTCCGAAGCTGATGGAATCATTGGATTTCAAATATAATGCTTCAATCATCGAAAGCTGACCCAAGTTACACTTTCAACTCTAAATGGTCTGAAAACAGAAAAAGCAACACAAAACCCACATCAGAAGTTCTCAGGCCTTGACTAAAGGTCCAACTAGACCAAACTCAATGCTTCGGAGCTAACAGAACTGTCGAAATTCAATTTCAAGCATGTTAGCTAAGAATGTTAACTTTGTCAATGATATTCTAAGTTAAGGCTCTAAATAGGAAAACAACCAAAACAACCAAACGAATGACCAGGGCATCGAACTATCAGTCCCAGCAAGCCATAAATGACTTGGGGTCACTACCTGAAAGCTCTAAAAGTACAATAAATGTGTAAACGCGAAGATGACCGAAAGGGTCATCACAAAACACTGGATTTTTAATGTTTGAGTACTCAATGAGAAAATTAAACTCATTAAAGAAGCAATTACAGTAAGGGGTCATTTGGCTTCATATATATTACTACTACTTATATAGAAGAGGGAGTTGGACTCTATGTAAACCTTTGGTTGACGGTATTTTAGGGTATTCCCTTAATAATTGCATCATTAGCTTGTACAACTAGGCTTTTAATGTTGTACTATTTCTTTGATGGTCAACAATAATGAAATCTTTATAAAAATTATCACACTTGTCCTTGAAGTTAACCAGGTACTTTATGGGTATTTTAGGTATTTAGCTTTGTTTTTGCGCTACAGCTATTTGTACCTCATGTATAAGAGATGGACCAAGTTAATTTTATTTGCTTAACGGACTTAAATTCTCAACTATTTCTCCTTTTGGGTGTAGTAAAAGTTTCATTGGGACCATAAGTTTCATGATTTTAGCCCCATTTTTCAAGAGTTCTGGGGCCCACACAATTTTAACTTTGCTCAACTTTATGTTCTACGATATACACACAAATACATACGCCAAATTAACTCTTAAAGAGTTTTAAAAGAGGAAATGTGGGGTCCGTTCAAAATTTTCACATAATCATATTAACTCTCAACTGAATTAGCAGCTTTGTGTTTATGCATATTATACTTTTTGGATGTTTTTATTTTATACTCTCTCTATTCATTTTTATTTATTTATTATTTTAAAAATAAATTTTTACTTTTATTTATCAATTTTAACATATCAATAAAAATAATTATTTTTTTATATTTTATTTTTAGCATTAGTTACTTATTTTTCAAAATTGTTTTTCAAAACCTAAAACTATTAATATGGACATTATGATAAAATATACTTATATATTAACTATTATTTCTTAAAGAGTGTGTAAAGACAAAAGTGGATAAGTACACGTAAATGGAGAAAGTATTTATATCAATTTAGCCTTTATCCTCTTCAAGTGCTCTTTTCATACTCCAATACTTAGCCTTGCATTAAACTCCAATACTTAGTATTGCATTATTGGGCCCGTGAATAACACGGGTTATTCCTAACTAGTGTTACCAATAAGAGAACGATTATGACATGGAACATAATATGATGTTCCACCAACATATTATTAAAAGTGATAGTTTAGGTATGGAACTCACACTTCTAATAATTTAGGTATGAAACTCAATAAAATAAGATAATTTAGGTGTGTTTTTGATACTTCACTCTTAATAAAATAACAAAATATTATATTACAGAGTATAAATTAACGCACTTTTATTTGATGTAAGGGTTGGTTCAAAAATATCAAAAATCTCAACTACTTTTGCAGACAAGCACGGTATGTGTTGTCATATCAAATCTCTCACGATGAAGAGAGATTTGGTACACAAAATCTAGCTGTTCTGCAACTCTATCAAGAGTTTGGACAGTTGGATGAAGGAGAATGCAGTAGTCCTACATTTAGGGGTGGCAATTTCAGCTCATATTAATTAAATGAATCTATTTAACCCACATTTAGCTCCCGTTTGGCCATGAGAAAAAAAATCACTTTTTTTGGAATTTTCAAAGTTGGAGTTGGAGTTGGAGTTGGCCATAACTTTTTCAATAATTATCTAGATTTTAAATATATTTTTTTTAAAAACATAAAATATGAGAAAATGAAATATAATTTAAATGAGGTTATTTTATGAAAATTTTTTTTTAGGATTTTTTCAAAAAAAATAATTAAAAAAGTGTGATGAACCTTCCGGTCATCCTTGTATTTGTGCATTTATTGTACTGCTAGAGCTTCCCTATAGCGGCCCTAAGTCATTTATGGCTTGATGAGACCAGTAGTTCGGTGCCCTGGTCGTTCGTTTGGTTGGTTTGGCCGTTTACCTTTTTTAGATCCTTAACTTAGAACAACGTTCTTTAGTCAACATTCTTGGTAAACATGCTTGGAATCAAATTTTGATAGTTACGTTAGCTCCAGAGCGTGGAGTTTGGTCTAGAAGGACCCTTGGTCGGGTTCTGGGAGTTTTTAGTTTTCTTTTGTCTTGGTTTTTGTGTTTTAGCCAAGTTGAACTTGAAAGTTTGACTTTGGTCAATGTTCGGAAAAGACAGCCTTGGATGGAAATTCTTATAGAAATGTTAGCTCTGGAATGCCGACGTTGGGCTAGGGGATCTTTGGTTTGGTTCCCGAGGCTTCCGGACTCATTTTAGGCCTTGGTGTTCCGTTTTAGAAAGATAAGCTTAAAGTTGATTCTTGGGCGTGGGGCTCACTTTTTGTGCTATCGAGCTCCGTTGGGGGTTTTTGTCGATTCCGTTGAGTCCAGAATACTATTCTTAGTTATGTAGCATAGTTCATTTGTGTCTGCAGGACCCCGGATTCTTCCCGAGGGTTCAATCGTGCATTTTAAACTTAGCTAGTTTTTGGCTGAGTTGTTGTACCTGTTGGGTCTGCATTTGCGGAGTAGTGCCGCATTTGCGGTGTTGGGCCAATAGTGAGGGATATGCATTTGCAGTGCTTGGCCACATTTGCGGCTACCGCATTTACGGTAAAGCGCCGCATTTGCGGTGTCTGCTGGCAGCTTTTAAAAATATCATTCTCCTTCATTTCTCCTCATTCTAAACTGTTCCCTTTATTGTAAAAAGCTCTCGAACCACTAAATTCTTCACTTCTGGCACTCAAGTTCTTGGGGAGATCACACCATAACTTCGTGAGCTTCTTCCGGCACTATTTTGGTAAGCCTCTTTCTTCCCCAACTTTTCTTCTCCAATTTTTTGAAGCCCACCATTGTTGCCATCTCCTCAAGCTCAAAAAATTGTTTGTAGAAGTTGTTCATGTGTGAGATTGCATGCTCCGTGGACTCATCCAATTCATATCCCTTGGCATAATCCCCTCATTTTGGTAGGTGATTCTTGTCAATTTCCAGTTTTCATTCTTAAAAATTCTATTATTAGGTTTCTTACTTTTAGGGGTTGTTCTAGCTCGAATTGATTGCCCAAACTCCTTGATTTTTCGGGCATGTACTCCCATGATCTTGGTGATCATAATGTGAGTTTTTGTTTTTAGTTTTGGGTTGTGGGGCCCACGAGCCCGCTAGTGACCCAAATTTTGACCTGGCTATAATTGTAGCATTATAGATATCGTTAGACTTGTTTTAATGTATTATTTATGTTTTTGATAGTTTGGTTATCATTCAGGATTTTTCAGAGTGATTCGGGCTTGGATATTATTGTCCCAGCAGCTTATCGTCGGACGATAGGAAGGTTATGGTTTAAACCCTTTAGACTTCGCATATATAGGATAAAATTATACTAATGGGAATTCTTTGGTTGGGTTTACTAGGTCGATACCACAAGCCTTGACCGCTTATTCATGTTCGGTTACCTTCCTTCCTCCGATGTTTGCAGTATTTGTTTTATACACTCTATTTATCCTTGTGGTCCTGTGTGGCCTTATATAGACTCTGGAACATAGATGGTGGGATATTTGGAATGTCTGTGAGTCTCGGACATCGTTATTACTATTATAGTGCTGGCTATCTGTGCTGTAGAATAATTGGAGCCTGTGCAGGGCCGATAGGTTGATTGTGAGCCGTTGGGCTATTGATTGCGATTGAGCATGCCATCATCATGCATATAAAGAGAGTTTCTTCATGATTTTACTATGGTTTTGGCTTCGGGCCTTCTATTGATAATTTCTAAACTTTGCATGTCCCGTGGGTCCCATTTTTGGTAAAATTGATTATAAAATGGTTTGGTATTATCTTAATGGATCTTCTTGGGGTGAGAAAGGTTAAAAGAAAGATTTGTTACAGTTTTTGACTATATATTTGACCCGATTGAGCCGAGGTACTAGATTGATCCTGTTAAGAAGGAGAAATGATATTAGACTCGGTAAAGTGGAGCATCAAACTTGATTTTTCCACTGTTTTAGACCCGGTTATGCCCGGGCACCCTTGAAGGGGGTTTATGAGACTTATTTCATTAATTTAGACATGGATAGATTTCAGGCATGCATTTTGAGCATTTGAGTACTAGTTTGGATCCGATGGCACTCCGTACTGATATTTGAGGTGAGAGTGTAGTATGTGGTGTACGGGAAGATCTCTATGGACCCTGTCATTTTGGACCAAGTGCTACAGGCAAAAAGGTGACCGGGGGTTAGGGTGTACGACGGAGTATATGTACTCAGGATAAGTCCTTCCATCGATCCCGCCTTTATTGGACCTTTGGGCCACTGGAGGGGGTAACATACTGACGCTGTGGTTACACTTAGTTTGGCATATCATATCATATCATTAATTTGTGTGAGGTTCCACCCTTTTTTGCTATTTGTTGAGTGTATGCTCCGGTTGTATGGGAGGCCAGAGGGTTTATTTTCCCTTAATTGCGTTCCTCGGTTGTATGGGCGACCAGGGGATTTTAGGTATGCTTGATGCTGAGAGGTTATTAGTTCCTTTCTTGAGTTTGGTATGATTAAGTTAGTTGTTTATTCATGTTTTTTCAAGCATGCCTATCTCTATTCTTCTCCTCCCTTCCCTTGTACTTGAGGTAACCAGTATACCATCCACTTTTATACTTACTATATACTGTTATTGCAAGGATCCCAGGTGTGCCATTTCTTACTTTCACCTGTGCCTGTTGTGTCTATATATATATTCTTCTTGCTAGCCTTATTTATTGCTTTCTGCTGTCTTCCCTCTGGGCTAGTCTCCGTGTACTTATTCGTTGCCTTCTGTGACTATCTATTTTCTATTCTGTTCATTACTGCTCTTTTATCTTATATGTTCCCAGTCGACCTATGATGCCTATTGGGTACCAGGTTCTTTGCAATTGGTGCTCATACTACACTCTGAATCTTCTGGTGCAGATCCTAGTGTGAGACATCGCCGCTAGATCGCTGTGAGTCGTGCTTGGTGATTTTGGACTATCCAGACTGAGGGTTAGCTCTTGGCGACCGTAGCTTAGCTTTTAGTTTATCTTTTGCTTTATGTACTCTATTACTACTTGGAGAGATTTGTGTATATATTGTTTTGGCCAGTTTCGTACCCCTTATATGTAGATCTGGATCTATACTATGATCCCAGATTTTGGGGTTTGGTTTAGCTTCCACATATGTATGTATTTTCCTGTTACCTACCTTTTTATCTTATTCCTTTGCTTCCGCGTGATTATAGCATTTCTTCCGCTTAACTGTTAGCTAGTTGCCCATTACTAACCGTTCTGAGCTATGGTGATTGGTTTGCCTATTGGTTTTGGCCATCTCGATAGTTTAGGCTGTCAGAGCATTGTTATGAGTGTGGTGTAATTGGCCATTATTCTAGAGATTTCCCTAAGTGGGGTACAGTTCAGTTAGCCGCTCAGTCGGCCGAGTTTTTACAAGCAGTTTAGCCTTCGGCCAGAGGGGGCGGTGGTTTGTCTAGAGGTGGTGCGCTGCATGGAAGAGCAGGTGGTAGGGATGGAGGTCAGGCAAGTATAGGTCGTCGTCAGTTTTATGCGATCCCTGGAGATCAGAGCATAGGCCTCGAATGCTGTGATTACAGGTATGATTTTTGTGTGCCATCAGTCTGCTATGGCTTTATTTGATCCTGGATCTACTTGTTCGTATGTATATTCCTACTTTCGGCCTTGTTTGGGGTTGGCTAGTGAGCCATTATCTATTCCTATTTCTGTTTTGACCCAGTAGGAGATTCTTTAGTAGTGGATCGGATTGTGAGATCTTGCATAATATCTGTTGGTTATTTGGAGACATGGGGTGACTTGATGATACTTTATATGTTAGATTTTGATGTGATACTAGGAATGAACTGGTTATCCTCTCACCGTGCAGGTTTGGATTTTTATGCCAAGATCATTACCATTGCCGTGCCTGGTGTATCCCCGGTTGTGTGGCAGGTTCTGTTAGCTGCGCACCATCTGTGATCATCTCTTGTCTTCAAGCTAGGAAGTTGATTTCCCATAGGTGTTTAGCCTATCTAGCATATGTTCGAGATGCTAGTGATGACCCTTCATCTCCTGAGTCTGTTCTCGTGGTTAAAGACTTCCTAGATGTGTTTCCTACCGACCTGCCAGGCCTTCCACCTCAGAGAGATGTTGATTTTGCCATTGAGTTAGAGCCGGGAAGCAGGCCCATCTCCATTCCTCCTTACCGTATGGATCCTTCGGAGTTGAGAGAGCTTAAGGAGCAGCTCCATGATTTCTTAGCTAAGGGGTTCATTAGACATAGTGTGTCACATTGGGGTGCTCCTGTTCTCTTCGTGAAGAAGAAGGATGGGTCGATGAGGATGTGTATTGATTATCAGCAGTTGAACAAGGTGACAGTGAAGAATAGGTATCTGATGACGAGGATTAATGACTTGTTTGATCAGCTTCAGGGTTCAGTCGTGTTTTAGAAGATTGATTCGAGGTCCGGCTACCATCAGTTGAGAATTAAGGCGGAGGACATCCCTAAGACAACATTCAGGACATGTTATGGCAATTATGAGTTCCTGGTAATGTCTTTTGGGTTGACTAATGCCCCCACATCTTTCATAGACTTGATGCATAAGGTGCTTAGCCCGTACTTGGATATGTTTGTGATAGTCTTTATAGATGACATTCTGGTATACTCTCGGAGTAGATATGAGCATGAGCAGCACCTGAGGACTGTACTTCAGACTTTGAGAGATCATCGTCTTTATGCCAAGTTCTCAAAGTGTGAGTCTTGGCTTGAGGCAGTTGCATTCCTAGGGCACGTGGTGTCTAAGGATGGGATTTGAGTTGATCCGGGTAAGGTTTTGGCGTTTCGTGATTGGCCTAGACCTACTACTGCCACCGAGGTTCGCAACTTTGTTGGGTTAGTGGGTTACTACAAATGGTTCATTCAAGGATTTTCTTCCATAGCAACACCCTTGACTATGCTGACTAGGAAGGATGTTCAATTTCAGTGGTCAGATCAGTGCGAGGATAGCTTTCAAAGGCTTAAGGCCTTATTGACTTCAGCTCCAGTTTTGACTTTGTCGGTCGAGGGTCAGAGTTTCACCGTGTATTGTGATGCTTTCGGGGGTTGGTCTTAGTTATGTGTTGATGCAGCAGGGTCGAGTGATAGTATATGCATCGAGACAGCTAAAGATTCACGAGCACAACTACCCCACTCATGACTTAGAGTTGGCGTCGATAGTCTTCACGCCCAAGATCTGGAGGCACTACCTATATGGAGTTCATTGCGAGATATTCACCGACCATCGTAGTCTTTAGTACATTACGAGTCAGCGGGAGCTGAACTCGAGGTAGAGGAGATGGATTGAGCTACTGAAGGACTATGATTTCACCATCCTATATCATCCGGGCAAGGCAAATGTGGTAGCGGATGCCTTGAGTCGGAAGGAGGTGAGTATGGGTAGCCTAGCTTCACTTTCAGTTTCCGAGCGACTGTTGGCCTTGGACATCCAGTCCTTGGCTAACCATTTGGTTAGGCTTGACTTGTCGGATCCTAGCAGAGTTCTTTCCAGTATTGAGGTTCGTTCTACTCTAGTTTATCAGATTCAGAGCTGACAGTTCGAAGATCAAGGTTTGTCTGATCTTTGTGATCAGGTAGTTCGGAGTGAGGCCAGCCGGGCTACTTTGGGTTCTGATGGTATTCTGAGGTTTGGTGGTCAACTTTGTGTTCAGAGGGTTGGAGATTTGATTCAGTTAATACTATGTGAGGCACATTATTCTACATACTCTATTCATCCTGGCGCAGCAAAGATGTATAGAGATTTGAGACAATTGTACTAGTAGAGTGGTATGAAGCGGGACGTAGCAGAGTTTATATCTCAGTTCTTGAACTGTCAGCAGGTTAAGTTCGAGCAAATGAGGCCTGGTGGTTTGATCCAGTGACTTCCCATTCTTGAGTGGAAGTGGGAATGGATTACTATGAATTTTGTGGTTGGTTTGCCTCGTACTTCTCGGGGTTTTGATTCCCTTTGGGTGATTGTGGATCGGCTGACTAAGTCGTCCCACTTCTTGCTGGTTCAGACTTCCTACGGTGCTGAGAGGTTAGCTCTGATACATTCGGGAGGTAATTTGGTTGCATGTGGTCCCAGCTTCTATCATTTCAGACTGTGGAACTCAGTTCACATCCCATTTCTGGAGAGCTATACAGAGGGATTTAGGTACAGAGGTTCAACTTAGTACTGCTTTCCACCCTCAGACAGATGGCCAGTCCGAGAGGACCATTCGGGTCATAGAGGACATGCTTCGGGCTTGTGTTCTTAACTTTGGAGGTTCTTGGGATCAGTTTGTGCCGTTGGCTGAGTTTGCTTACAATAATAGTTTTCATTCGAGCATTGGCATGGCACCTTTCGAGGCTTTGTATGGCAGGCATTGCAGATTGCCGATTGGTTGGTTTGATGGTTCAAAGTCCAGGCCATGGAGTACACATTTGCTGAGAGATTCCTTAGACCGAGTCCATTTTATTGAGGATAGACTTAGAGCAGCCCAGAGTAGGCAGAAGAGCTACGCTGATGTTTTGATCCTTTTCGGGCAAGGACGGAAAAACATGGCTTTGTTCGTTGAAAAATTCGTTTCGAAAATCTAATTAAAGTTTCCGAAACGTTTTCAATTAAAAGCAAGAGTCGCCACTTAGTTTTTATAAAGTAAAAACCAAGAAAAAACTTATAAGAACTTTTAAAACTCCAAAACAGATAAAGGTTTCGAAAGTTAAGAGATTAAGGGTAAGGGTTCAGGTTAATACACTTGGAAGGGTGTTAAGGCACCAAGAGTATCCGCTAACTTGCGGTTGCCCGGTCTTGTTTGAAAAACTAATTCATTTTGACTAACTAAAAAAGTTCTTTGTATTTTGATAAAAAACATCTTGTTTTAACTTAAGAGAAACATGGAAGATATAACTTGATTTAGAAATTTTTTGAGAAGAGAAACACATGAAAAATTCATTTAAAGGTAAGAAAATTGCATACATGATAAGTGAAATATCTCTACTGTTTTCCATGAAAGATATTGAAGAATTTAAAGAAACATTAATCCAGAAATGTGAAATCTTTTGGGAATAATCCAACTAAATTAATGTTAGTCCAAATTATACAATTATAACTAATTAACAATTAAGAATTTAAGACATAATTAAATTACTAACTAATCCTGTCCTAATTTCTAATGTGTGGGCCCTCTTTAGGCCCACCGCCGTTCTTTGGACTTGGTCCATTTTTTTTTCCAATTTTTCTGCCCTTTTTGGGCTACTGCTGCTACTCGACATTATGGGCTTTAACCCATTTATCACTTAGTCCGTTTTGGACTTTTTAGGCTGTTGTGTAATCCGTTTGGGCTTGGCCCATTTTTCTTCAAGTGTTGCTGCTTCATCTCCATAGTTTCAGTCCCTTTGGGACTTGATCAGGCTGACCCAGACGGTGTTGGGCTAGGCCCAACGGAAAAATGCAATGGGGGTTTTGGGAGTCCAATTGGACTCCACCATATTATCATGCACAAAAAAGAGAGAAGTAAAAATAAGGATTAGTATGTGTCTAAATAAAATTAAGCAAGAAACAATCAAGCAATATACAAATTTCATACTTAAAGAGTATATTTTTCTAACAGTTGGTTCGTTTGAAATTAGTTGACAATCACATAAATTCACACCAAGTTTAAACATACGAAATAGGATATTTTAGACTAGTCTAAGACAACAAACCATTAATTTTAAACAAATAAGGATCTTGCTTTCATATTCACAATATTTCAAACCTTCAACCCAAACACCAACAAAGGCTATTCATTTGAATTTATCATTTTTTAGAAGCCAAGGTGGATAAAGAAGGGAAATAAATCATATACTCATGTGCACAAATTTTGAAAAGAGGCATAACATGTTATCATGGGGGCACAAAATAGTTCCAAACATATTTGTTATTCACTAAGTTATATTTAATACCCCAAATCTTGAAGGTTAAACATAAAAATGCAGATTTTAGCCGTAGAAGGACTTAATAAACCAAAATCTTAAGGGTAGTTTAACACCAAATTACTTAGAGTTTGGAAAAGCTAGGTAAGGAACATGATCTTAATGTCACATATTACCAAAAGAAAATTGTAATGACCCTTCCGTTCATTTCCACGTTTAAGTTTTGAAGTCAAGCAAATCGACAAAAGATATCGTAAGACCTTTAACAAATTTCCTGAACTTTGGGTCAAATGTCTCGGGGCTTTTCTCCCAATATATAAAGAGTTAGAAGTCCCCCGAAATACCAAATTGAAGGTCTACGAGTCTAGTTTCCAACGCACAAAACCGCACGTCCAAATAATCTCGGAGCAAGGAGTTATGACTGTTTTACCGCAGACTGTCTGGCAGAAAATGGGTTGCGAACCGGGTCGCGAATCGGGTCGGGTTTAACCCGATTTAAGCTTCAATTTTACATTTTAAAATGCCATTTCAGTTCCGAAACAGTGATAAAATATAAGGGAGGATCCCGAGATAATTCTTGAATATCAAAATCGTGCGTAGGCGAATTACGAGCCTAAACTTAAGAATTTTATTAGTATCGTGCGTATATTTGAAATATTATTTAAAAAGTTAATTTGGTAAAAAGTATATTATTATTACCTTTTCAAAATATTTTAAAAGGCTTATGAAAAATATGTTTGGTACGATATAAGTGTTTACGTATTTATTTTATAAAGTTTTTATACTCCGTAATATTTTAACGGAGATAGTAAATTTAGTTATGTTTAAATTTATTATTATAATATAGTAGGTTTTATTGGAGATGATTTTCTATCAATTATGGTATATTTAAAATATTATATATATTTTACTACGAATTTATTCAATACCCGAATACGTACGTAGCGGGGACCCCACCCATCATTAATTGGATAAGGGGAGATGTGGTGTTGACACACACCCCCCCACGTGGAAATCAATTAAGGTGGTGGCTGCCTAATGTACCATTGCTGGCAGTAAGTATACATATGTATATGTTGCCTTTAGCAAAAGGGGTTAGGCATTGCACACATATAGAAATAGTACTACTATACGTATCTTTATGAGTTAAAGTAATTGGGTGTGGAGAGATATTTGGATGCGATATTAAGATTCAATCAATTATCTACGTTAAGTTATTCCGTCCCAAATTCGATTCCGACTCCGATTTAGTTTTGGATTTTCTCGGAGTGGTTCGAGCTTGGACATTGTTGTTCCAGCAGCTTGTCGTCGGACGACAGGTAGGTTACGATTTATTTTCCCTAGCCTCCGCATATATAAAATAAAATTGTATTAATGGGCATCCTTGGGTTGGTTTATTAGGTTGGTACCACAGACCTTGACCGCTTTATTCATGTCCGCCTATTTTTATTCCTCCGTTGTTTGTAGTATTTGCGGATATATTTTATTTACCCTTGGGTCCTGCGAGGCCTTGTTGACTCTGGAACATAGAAGGTGGGATTTTTGGGAATGTCCGCGAGCCCCGGACATAGAATTATCCTTCTAGGCTGGTTATGCTTGCTGAGTAGCTGTGGGCCTGTGCAGGGTCGATAGGTTGATTGTGAGCTGCGGGGCAGCTATTGTGTGTGATCATACCATTTCCATGCATATAAAGAGGTTTTATCCATGTTTTACTGTGGTTTTGGCTTCGGGCCTACTGGCACTGTTTTCTAAACCTTGCATGGCCCGGGGGGCCCGTTTTTGATGGAAATGATTTGAAAATGGTTGATTTCACTTGTGGTTTAAAATCATCAGTTTTACGATTATCGCTAGACTCGGCAGGGCCGGAGTGCTAGTTGAGTTTTTCTTACTACTTGAGATGATTTTTAGCCTCGGTTGGACCGAGCACCTGAGATGACTTTTTACTGTTTAGACCCGGCGACGCCCGGGCACCCTTGGAGGGATTTTTGAGATATTTTCCTACTATTTTTTTAGTCCTGGACAGGGTCTGGGCATGCATATTCGAGACTGGGTCTCTATCTTGATATTGAGACTGGGTCTCTATCTTGATACATGTTCTGATACTGAG
>QJPP01003143.1:0-47898 GCA_003996215.1 Jaltomata sinuosa | reverse complement strand
GAGACCAGTCGGGCTACTCTACGATTTAAGATTGGTTCTGAGGTATGATAGTCGCCCTTTATGTTCCGAGGGTTAGTGATTTGATCAGTTGATACTTCGTGAGGCACATTGTACTAGATATTCCATTTCACCCTGGCGCAACAAAGAATGTAATAGAGATTGAGGCAGCTTACTGGTGAGGGTATGAAGCGGGATATAGCGGGTTTGTATCTCGGTGCTTGAACTGTCAGCAGGTTAAGTTCAGAGGCACATGAGACCTGGTGGTTTGTGCAGCGACTTCCCATTCCTGAGTGGAAGTGGGAAGGGATTACTATGGACTTCGTGGTTGGTTTGCCCCGTACTTCTTGTGGGTTTGATTCCATATGGGTGATTGTTGATAGGCTGACCAAGTCAGCACATTTCTTGCCAGTTCAGACTTCTTATGGTGCAGAGAGGTTAGCTCAAATCTACCTTCGTGAGATTGTTCGGTTTCATGGGGTCCCAACTTCTATCATTTCAGACCGTGGCACTCAGTTCACATCTCAGTTCTGGAGGGCTATTCAGCGAGATTTGGGTACAGAGGTTCATCTTAGTACCGCTTTCCACCCTCAGACAGATGGGCAGTCTGAGAGAACCATTCAGATTTTGGAGGACATGCTTCGGGCCTGTGTTCTTGACTTTGGAGGTTCTTGGGATCAGTTTGTTCCCTTGGCAGAGTTTGCTTATAATAACAGCTTCCATTCGAGTATCAGCATGGCACCTTTTGAGGCTTTGTATGGCAGGCGTTGCAGATCACCGGTAGGTTGGTTTGATGGTTTTAGTGTTGGGACACAGAGCACAGATTTGCTTCGAGATTCCTTAGACCGAGTCCGAGTGATTCAGGACAGACTTCGGGCAGCTCAGAGCAGGCAGAAGAGTTATGCTGATCGTCGGCTTCGTGCCTTGGAGTTTAGCGTCGGTGACTTGGTGTTTCTCCGTGTATCGCCCATGAAGGGCGTGATGAGATTTGGTAGGCGGGGCAAGCTTAGCCCAAGGTACCGTTTGAGATTCTGCAGAGGGTTGGTAGCGTTGCCTATCAGTTAGCCTTACCTCCGATGTTTTCAGCTATACATCCGGTATTTCATGTTTCGATGTTGCGTCGGTATGTCCCAGATGAGTCTCATGTGTTGCAGTGGGATTCAGTTCAGTTGGATGAGGGTTTATCCTTTGTTGAGGAGCCAGAAGCTATTTTGGCCAGAGATGTCAGGAGATTAAGGTCTCGAGAGATCCCGGTTGTTAAGGTTCAGTGGAGGCACCGTCCAGTCGAGGAGGCTACCTGGGAGACCGAGAGAGATATGCGGGATCAGTATCCGCAACTATTTTAGCCTTCAGGTACCCCCTTGACCTTGACTTTCGAGGACGAAAGCCTTTTTTAGTAGTGGATGATGTAATGACCCTTCCGGTCATTTCCACGTTTGAGTTTTGAAGTCAAGCAAATCGACAAAAGATATCGTAAGACCTTTAACAAATTTTCTGAACTTTGGGTCAAATGTATCGGGACTTTTCTCCCAATATATAAAGAGTTAGAAGTCCCCCGAAATACCAAATCGAAGGTCTACGAGTCTAGTTTCCAACGCACAAAACCGTACATCCAAATAATCTCGGAGCAAAGAGTTATGACTATTTTACCGCGGACTGTCTGACAGAAAACGGGTTGCGAACCGGGTCGCGAACCGGGTCGGGTTAGACGCGATTTAAGCCTCGACGTCACATTTTAAAATGCCATTTCAGTTCCAAAACAGTGATAAAATATAAGGGAGGATCCCGAGAGAATTCTTGAATGTCGAAATCGTGCGTAGGCAAATTACGAGCCTAAACTTAAGAACTTTATAAGTATCGTGCGTGTAATTGAAATATTTATTTAGAAGTTGAATTTGGTAAAAAATTATATTATTATTGCCTTTTCAAAATATTTTAAAGGTTTATGGAAAATATTTTTGATACGTTATAAGTATATATGTATTTATTTTTTAAGGTTTTTATACTCCGTAATATTTTAACGGAGATAGTAAATTTAGCTATGTTGAAATTTATTAGTATAATCTAGTAGGTTTTATTGGAAATGATTTTCTATGAATTATGATATATTTAAAATATTATATTTATTTTACCACGAATTTATGCAATACCCGAATATATATTTAGCGGGACGGATTGGTTGCCACCTCCACCCCCACGTGTAAGTGGAAGATGGAGGCAGCAATTAGTATATTAGTAGCGGTCATCAGCTTACACATAAGATAATGATTTCTATCTAACTTTTATACATTTAAAAAGGTATTGAATATGGTTAGTGGAGAATGAATTCAATTCTCTCAACAAACACTTCAATTCCATAGCTTTCCATATACGTTCATACGCATACAGAGAGGGAAATTGGTGGAACCAATTTAGTGTGGCGGTTATATTAAATTTGTTGTAGAAAATCAATTATCTACGTCAAGTTGTTCCGTCCAAAATCCGAATCCGATTCCGATTTAGTTTTGGATTTTCTCGGAGTGGTTCGAGCTTGGACATCGGTGTTCCAGCAGCTTGTCGTCGGACGACAGGTAGGTTACGGTTTATTTCCCTAGAACTACCGTAATATATATAATAAAATTGTATTAATGGCCATCCTTGGGTTGGTTTATTGGTTGGTACCACAGACCTCGACCGCTTTATTCATAACTCCGCCTACTTTTGTTCCTCCGTTGTTTGTAGTATTTATCATATATTTTATTATTTACCCTTGTGGTCCTGTGAGGCCTTGTTGACCGAAACATAGAAGGTGGGATTTGGAGAATGTCCGCGACGTCCCCGGCATAGAATTAATCCTTCTGGCTGGTTTATGCTTGCTGAGTAGCTGTGGCCTGTGCAGGGTCGATAGGTTGATTGTAAGCTGCGGGGCAGCTATTGTGTGTGATCATACCATTTCCATGCATATAAAGAGGTTTTATCCATGTTTTACTGTGGTTTTGGCTTCGGGCCTACTGGCACTGTTTTCTAAACCTTGCATGGCCCGGAGGGCCCGTTTTGATGGAAATAATTTGGAAATGGTTGATTTCACTTGTGGTTTAAAATCATCAGTTTTATGATTATCGCTAGACTCGGCAGGGCCGGGGTGCTAGTTGAGTTTTCTTGTCACTTGAGATGATTTTAGCCTCGGTTGGACCGAGCACCTGAGATGACTTTTTACTGTTTAGACCCGGCTACGCCCGGGCACCCTTGGAGGGGTTTTTGAGATATTTTCCTACTATGTTTAGTCCTGGACAGGGTCTGGGCATGCATATTCGAGACTGGGTCTCTATCTTGATATCGAGACTGGGTCTATCTTGATACATGTTCTGATACTGAGATTTAGTATGGGGTCTGGGACCTCCATGGACCTTGCTATCCGGGCGAGGGGCTACGGGCTGCGTGTGCCGGAAGAGGGGTATACGGGGGAGTAGAGGTATACGGGCAGAGTCCTTCCATGGAACCTACCTGCTGGGCCGGATCGGCGCTGGAGGAGGTACATACAGAGATACTATGGCACTTGAGATCTTCATGCATCATATCATTCATGGTTCGAGGTTCCACCCTTGTTTGCTGTTTGCTGATTGTACGCTCCGGTAGTATGGGATGCCGGAGGGTTTGTTTTCACTTGTTTGTGTTCCTCGGTTGTATGGGCGGCCGGGGGACTGTAGGTACACTTTTGCTATTTACTTACAGAGTTGTTCTCTATTAGGGATGAGTATGAGATTGGTTACTGCTAGACTGTTAGTTTCTGGATTTGAGGTTGATATGATTAGTTGAGTATTGATTCATGTCTTGAGCATGCCTATTATTATTCTTTCTCCCTTCTTCTTACACTTGAGGTTACCGGTATACCGTCCATTCCGTAAACTTATTTTGTATACACTGTTGTTGCAAGGATTCCAGGTGCGTTGTTTCTTACTTTCACCTGTGCCTTTGGTGTGTATATTCTGCCTACTAGCCTCATCCGTGGTTCTGTTGATTTCCCTCTGGGATAGTTCCTGTGTACCTTTCGTTGATTTCTGTGACTACTTGCTTCTATTCTGTCTATTACTGCGCTTTTATGTTATATGTGCCCAGTCGGCCTATGATACCTACTGGGTACCTTATGCTTCGCATTTGGTGCTCACCCCTACCCCCTGCATCTTTGGGTGCAGATCCTAGCGTGGGCCATCGCCGTTAGATCGTTGTGATTCGTGCTTGGAGATCTGTTGGGAACTACTTCAGGCTGAGGGTGAGCTCTTGGCGATCGGAGCTTAGCTTTAGTTTATCTTTTGCTTCATGTACTCTATTACCATTCAGAGACATCTGTATATATAGTTTTGGTTTATTTGCACTCCATGTATTAGTTTGGCCTGTACTATGATACAGGTCTTCGGGGTTTGGTTTAGTTTCCGCATATGTATATATTTATATACCTGTTATCTATTTTATTCGTCTTGTTCTCTTATTTGTTAGATAGTAGCCCATTACTAACTGTTCTGGGCTACAGGGATTGGTTCACCTACCGGGGGTTGTAGGTGCCATCATTACCGAGAAATCGGGTCGTGACAATACTTAAACATTAATCAAATATAAAAATTAAAATGACGTAAAAATGAAAGACAAAAACCTTGGGTTGCCTCCCAAGTAGCTCTTGATTTTACGTTGTGGAACGACGTGGGTATCTTGGCTACTAAGACTTCACTAAGGTACCCCATGGGGTGCCTCCTATGCAAACTAGATTTAACATCATGGCACGACTTGGGTCCCTTGGTACTTAGACATCACTAAGGGCCCATATATCCACTACCTTTATTTCCTCAGCAGTTCCCAAGTATGCCTTCACACGCTGATGATTAACCTTGAACCGTTTACCTTTATGGTTCTCAAGTTCAATTGCACCATAAGAAAACACTTGTACCACTCGAAATGGCCCAATCCACTTAGACTTTAGCTTACTAGGAATCAAGCAAAATCTTGAATTAAACAGCAAGACCAAATCACCCAGTGTAAACTCTCTTTTTTCAATCTTCTGGTCATGATACATCTTCATATTCTCTTTGTACAGAGTTAGACTCTCATAAGCTTTTAGTCGGAACTCATCCAACTCATTCAATTGATCAAGCCTTAAGTTAGAGGCCTCAGCCCAATTCAAATTCAGCTTCTTAAGCACCTACGCGGCTTTGTGCTCAAGCTCAATCGATAGATGACATTATTTTCCATATACAAGCTAATAGGGAGACATACCTATATGAGTCTTAAAAGGAGTCAGATATGCCCATAACGCATCATCCAACTTCCTATACCAATCCGTTTTATTTGCATTCGCAGTCTTCACAAGGATTGTCTTTATCTCTCGATTGGAGACCTCAACCTGCCTACTAGATTGTGGATGATAAAGTGTTGCCTCATTATTACTTACTCTATACTTATCAAGAAGGGCTCGAAATAACCGGTTACAAATATAAGAGCCTCCATCACTAATGATCGCCTTTGGGGTACCAAACCTGGAAAAATGTTGCATTTCAAGAATGCTATGACACTCTTGCCTTCATTATTGGGAAGCGCAATTGCCTTCACCTAATTGGACACATAATCAACCGCTAAAAGCATGTATTTCATCCTATTTATGCTCACAAACAGGCCCATAAAGTGAATGCCCCATACATCAAACAACTCAACCACAAGATTGGGGGTGATAGGAAGCTCATGCTTTCTTGATATTCCCTCTTGCCTTTAACATTGATCACATGCCTTTGCATAATCATGGTGTATTGATGAATGGTTAGCCAATAATATCCATATTGTAAAATCTAGTGAGCGGTACAGATGCCACTATGATACCCTCCAATAAGGGATGAGTAACATGCCTCCAGTATGCTCATCATCTCTACCTGAGGCACTGATACGCCTAAATTACACCTCCAAAAGAAGTATAAAGCGGTCATTGTTCAAATATAGAATCCAACGAAGGTTGGGATCGATCTCATAGGGAATATGGTAGGACTAGGGTCAACTATGTTTATTCATGCTCTTAGCCATTTATTTTCCCAAGGGGGTGGTGTATGGTAACAAGTAATGTTTTTAATTAAGATTCGAACAAGTAACGAAGTAATAATTTTCAAGTATTGTAATCAATGAGAGAAGTGACTAGGCTAGTGTTCCCCATGAGTTCATAACGCAGTAAGGCGTTGTACTAGAGATCTAGTCATGTGCTATGTATGCAAGATTGGTAAGTTAGGTTCTCCTAAGCGGATGGTTGCCAAAATAGAAGAATGTCACCACACAACTTGGTCAGTCTACGGGCGTTTGCTTTGCTAACCCTTACCAGTGATCGTAGATTAGCTTTCCTTGGAAAGTTCAAGCTAATTAGGTGAGGGTTGATAGCCTCAAATCTTTGTTGTGTAATCCTCTTTACCATTCGTTAACCCTTTGGTCAAGCAAGTAGGAATAAGGCGAGTTCTAACGTTTGCAACCGTTAAAAAGCAATCAAAATGAGAGGATGAACAATACATGCATGAACACCATCCTAGGATTACTAAGTACTTTGCCCACTTTGTTAATCCTTCATGGTTCCCATAACCCTAGTCGTGGATTTAGCAACTCATAGTTGCAAGCGAACAATCAAATTTAGATGAAGAGATCATGATTATAACTTACAAAACAAGTAAAGAAAACTGAAATCTTGAATTCTCAAGGACACTTCAATAATCAAGAACAATTAATTGAATCCTCAAAAGTATGGAACAATATGTTATGATGTCTTAATATTTCGTAATGATTGCTTAACATAAAAAATAAAACCCTAGGAAAGGTATTTATAGACAAGAAAGACCAAATCCTAACAGAACTAAGAGAGATGGAATGCGGAAATTCCGACGGGCAGGCTCCACAGGCTGTCATGGGTGCCACGGGTGTCATGGGTGCCCATTGGATATTCTATCCCTTATGCCTTAAGCACTCTACCTTGTTTCCATGGGCTAGGTTGATGGGCCATCATAGGAAACCCATTGGCCAACTCATATGAAGTCCCAACGGCTCTGGTTTATTTTGACAGGCGTGAGTGACGTCCCATTGTGGCTCTCACGGGTGTCGTGGTAGGACATCAGACTTAACTTCTTACTTTAGATTCTCTTGTTCATTTCCACGGGAAAGTGTGACGGCCCATGGCGAATCCGATGCTCATCCCAAATAAGTCTGGGATGGGTTTTTGCCTTTGACTCTCACTGCTTCATTCCAACGTTTCTTCCCATGGGCCGTGGTAGATCCCACTCTCGTGGGGCATGACTTTTTAGCCCAAAAATATCAATTTTCTTGTCTTTTGAATACTTTTCCTTGCACATGTAGTAAACGAGCATCATATCTAAAAAAACACACTTAAGTACTTCCAAAATCCTTAGTTTTAAGCATCAAAAGTCCCATGAAATCTCTGCATATCAACACCCTCAACTTAGAATGTTTTCTTGTAGTCAAGCAACAAGATGAAAATAAACTAAAATGACGCTTAAGCAAAACTAACCTAGGAACTACAGCAACCAAGTTTTTCAACCAATTTAGTTCACAATAACAATACCTACTCCTTGTCAGTTCATAAACCATGCATACATACAATCTATCAAGATAACACAAAATGGATCCATGGATGACAACATGATACAGATGAATAAGCTAGCATACACATCAGACATTTATGCGATAAGTTAGCAATCACAGTCTACCCTAGTGCCCTTATATCAAGGAAGTCCCACTCACACATAATTTTCATTCAATAAACAGAGACTGGGAATACACTCACTCTCGCAAAGAAGTTCAAGTTGTACATGCACAATACCATAGGCTTGCACTTATTTTCTATGCCTTGGCTTTCAAAAAGTCGGGTTAAGATCACTATAGGACTTTGTTCGGCTTGTAACGTAGGTTCAGGGATGGGTATGGTATATTTGGGTAAGAGTGACTATGCCTTCCTTAACATTACGCTTACTTTTATACTCCACTTTTCAGACCACGATGTTTTCCTCCCTTATTCTCCTCTCTTGTTATCCTTTCACTTTAATCAAGCTTCAGGTGTGGCTTTTATTACACTTTTGCACTTTTTTCATCTTTTCATTTTTTTTATTTTCTTTTTCTTTTTCTTTTTTAGCGCACAAACCACACCGTTATCTTTCTTTTCAACACTAACCTGATCTTTTCATACCCAATCTTTCTATTTAGCCTTACAATAGCCACCTTCAACTTAGGCTTTTAGTCTGAGTTGAGGTACACAATGTCCAAGGAGGGACCTGGGCCAAAACAAAGGTTTACAGGAAACAGGGAAGGTGAAAGGTTAACAACAAAAAAAGATCAGTTCAGGCTCAAATTCAGGGATCAAAGGGAATCATTTTTCAGTTGGTAGGTCATTTGGATTAAGTGGACTTCATTCAAAAATGGCCTATGATCATCTCCTAACCAGCTATTTTACAACCAAGGCAAGACTAACCCGGTAAGTTCTAGATTGACACATACAATAAGAATGAATACAAATCAGCTCACCCATACATGGCATAAAGTTTAGACTAATAATCAGCTAACTCTCAGTCAATGCATTAGCTTAAGCTACTTATCACATTCATATACATGTTGTCAATCACAGATCCATTAAATTCAGTCTTAACAAGCTTATTGCACAAAAAGTTTGGAGGGGTCTCTATTTTCACAACCATTATCAAAATAAGCCCACAGGCTGCATTAATTTCCTACTTTTCTTTCACAAACACATATCCTATTCTAAAAATGTTGGTTCATCATAAATTAAAAATCCTTAGGGAAAGAACATAATAAGAAACCCCCAAGGATGCGAGTACCTTGTAGATACCCTCATGGGTTGCCTCCCATACATCACCTGATTTAACACGTGGCATGATGCAAGCATTTTGGCTTCTCAGACTTCGCCAAAACACTCTACAAAAACATATACAATGCCTGTTGATGTGAAGATATCCATGGATTCATATGTGTGTGAAATATCGCGTATAATAAACCCTAGATTATAAAGTGTTTATGTGTATGCGTTGTTGTAGTTGAGTTCTAGGATTTAGGGTTGTGGATTTGCTATTGTTGCTCTATGAGAATGGTTGGAAAGATGGGTATAACATGTTTGAAATTGAGTGTGTGGGGTAGAGAGGGGTTGTAGAGCCCAAGAAAATTTATGCTGATATGATCCCACGGGCATGCCCAATGGGACGTCAGAGCCATGATGGGCATCAGAGTTAGGTGTAGGAGTGGAACAAAGCCTGAAAAGGCCACTATCCCATCCCAACGCTCAACCCCGATTGGACCTCTCATGCTCGTGGCAAGCCACTGTGGCAGGACAAAAAGTCCTTAAAACCCCCACTGTCTCACCCCAACGCCCTCTAAGACCTAACTCTCAAGAATAACCTCAGTGCCCAAAACACTATTTATACTTAGCCATTTAAGTTCACTTATCACTTCTTATGTAACACCCAAGGGTCTGAACCATCTACTTGATTGTACTCAACAGAGAAATTTTAGAAAAAAAATCAACTTTCTAAAAACCACAGTCAAGATCACGGACCATAGTTTGGAACCACGGTCCGTCGTCTCAACCGTGGTTCCATTTTCTAGAGGACCCCTATTTCATGGTCCAGGAACCACGAGTCAGATCACAGACCATAGTTTAGAACTACGATCCATCCTGTTACTCGTGGTTCTCCTTAATCAGAGGACCATCAGTTCAGGGCCCAGCAACCATGAGTCATATGACGAACCATCATTCAGAAACATCCCCCGTCCTATGGACTCATGGAATCAGAACATCAAGGGACCCTCAGTTATGGCCCAGGGACCACGAGTCAGACCACAGACCATTGTCCAAAACCATGGTCCATACTGTAACTCATGGTTTCCTCATATTAGAAAATACTCAAGGCTCATGAAAAGAACCACGACTCAGTTGTCGGTCCATCGTCCAGGACTACAGTCCATCAACCAAGTCGTGGTACCTGAGTCATGGTTTTCAACAGCTTTTTTTTAAAATTTCCAGGGGTATTTTAGACTTTTCTTTTCCTTTTTAAGGCCTAGGCTACGTTATTTTGCTTAGTCTAAGCCTAATTAATTAGTCAAAAGTTAAATAAACCTCCCATTCTCCTAGAAAACACCCAATACTTAGAGAAATAGAGAAAAGAAGCGACAACTTTCTCTCAAGAACAAGCAGAAGGTTCTTTCAAGCTCAGCCCTAAAACCCCAAGGATTTCCCTATAGATTCTTCTCCAGGTATATGGGATTTCATGAATGGGTTCCGTCCACCCATTGAGTCCCTAGATTCAGTTCAGTTCTGCAGTTTTCCATGAGTTATTTAGACCTAAGGTTCCTAAACCTTAGGGAATTATTACAATTCAGATTCTATCACTTGTGTGATAACTATTACATGTTTCTTGGAGAAATAGCATAGTCATATGTATAGAATTCAGTAACCCTAGCTTGTGTAATTTCAGTACTCATAATTTTTACTTGCTAGTCAAATAATTCAGACCATTATGCTTCAGAATTAGAATGCCATCAGTTTCAGTAAATGTATGTTGCATTCTCAGATGATTATCAGTATTTGAGTTATCCAGTATTTTAGCTTGCATTTCATTGCTTATGTATTCAGTTGGGAGTAGACTTAGCATCGAGTGGACGAAGGAATGAAGGATCACCCACCAGTTTAGGCTGAGACCTTTGGTAGCAGTCCTTGAGTCCCAGAACTATGGCGCCACTATACGTTCTAAAGGGGTCACCCTACATATTAGGCTTGACACACTTGTCCCTTGCGGACATCAGTTTAATGGATCCATGTCAGACTTGTTTATACCCTTGGCAAGGTATGAACATCGTTCCATCCAGGGTTACAAGTTGGTCCCCTAGTTAGCTCAGCTTGGGGTATGTCAATTAATAGTACCTTACACAGTCATACTTATATTGCATTGACCATGTACTCAGTGTCTATTTTAGTTATTCAGTTCAACATATTATATGTTCATGTTAGTACTTGGTCACTGCCTCCAGCTTATCTTTCAGTTTATGCTTCAGTATGTATTTCCATGTTTAGTCTTTATGTTGTTCAGTTTAGCATATATCCCGCATGCTCAGTACATTCAAAGTACTGACGTATACTTTTGTGCTACATTGTTTTATGATGTAGGTTCAGGCGCTCAGCATCCAGACCACGCTTAGCTCGATTTCTAGTCCTTACTCAACAACTTCAGTGGTGTGTCCTCATAGTTCGAGGGTGCTAGATATGCTTTTTTATTTCAGTCTTTACATCTCAGTTTCAGCTTATTAGAGTTAGCTGGGGCATGTCCCAGCAACTCATATCAGTTATAGGCTTTCAGACAGAGACTAGATTCAATTATTGAGTTGTTAGTGTTGTTTTTCAGACATCATTATTCTCTTATATATATTTCATATTCAGACATGTTTGGGCTTCCTTCCCATCTCAGATATTTAAATGCTTTCAGTTTTCTACACAGTTCATGTTTTATCAGAAAATCGTGTAGTCATGCCAGACCATGGGTTAGCTTAGGTCACTTGTGAAACTAAGCACCGTGTTACGTATAGGGGTAGCATCGGGGAATGACAAACTTGGTATCAGAGCATCAGGTTCAAGTGTCCTAGGGTGTCTAAAAGCTGCGTCAAGTAGAGTCTTTTTCATGGGTGTGAAGTGCGCCACACTTATGGGGGAGAAGCTATGACATGTCATTAGGAACAACTTCCCTTCTTTCCTTTCCAGATCATGCTATAAAGTGTGAACTCTATTTAATCCCTTTCTAACTCATACTCTTTGCATTACAGAAAATGCCTCCCAGAAGATCCAACGGCAAGAATCAGCCAGCACCAACAACTCTTGCAGACCCTCTGAATGAGAAAGTCACTCATGCCAAATTTAGGGCTGCTTTTCAAGTGATTTCTCAGGCCATGACCACTCAGGTCAATCAGCAGGCTGTGGCACCATCTCCATCTCAGGCCGACTCTGCTGCAGCTAGAATTCGAGACTTCACTCGGATGAACCTTCTAGAATTTCATGGGTCAAAGTTCGAAGAGGATCCACAAGAGTTTCTGGATGACATCCAGAAAGTGATGGATATTATGAGTGTCACTCTGATTGAGAGTGCAGATTTAGCTGCCTACCAGCTGAAGGGAGTGGCTTATACTTGGTATCAGCAGTGGAAGGAATCTGATTACACTAATGCAGGTCTAGTGGATTGGAACCACTTCAAGACTGCATTTCTGGATAGGTTCTTCCCACTTGAGCTTAAGGAAGCCAAGGTCCAAGAGTTCATCAACTTGAAGCAGGATGATATGAGTGTGAAGGAGTACACATCAAGTTTACTTAGTTGTCTAAGTATGCTCCGACAATAGTAGTTGACAACAAGGCCCGTATGAGTAAGTTCGTATCTGGTGTGTTCGATGATGTGGTCAAGGAGTGCAAGACTCCTATGCTGGTTAAGGAAATGGATTTTTCCAGGTTGGTTACTTATGCTCAGCAGATCGAGGAGGAGAAAATCAAAGAGAGGGGAGGAGACAGTAAGAGAGCTAGAACAGGTGACTTCAACTACTCTCAACAGAGGTCATAGGGTGGTAACCGCTCTAAGTTTTGCCAGAAATCATCATCTCCAGCCCCATATTCTGCTAGTTCCCCAATACCTAAGTTCAAACAGGACCGACAATATAGAGCGCTAGGCTCTAATCCCAAGGTACAGTTACTAGCGGGTGCACTCATCCAGTTTGCAAGAAGTGTGGCAGAAACCCCCAGGGTGAGTGTATGGTAGGTAGTGGAAATTACTTTGGGTGTGGTAAGCCAAGCCACATAATGAAAGAGTGCCCAGTAAATTCTCAAAAGGGCAGGGATACTCATTCACAGAATCAGGCCAGTTCTACAGCAGCTCCAGCAGGCCGCCTCACTCAGCAGGGTGCCTCATCTGGTGCAGGTCGTGGTCAGTGCCAAAGCAAGTTGTATGCCTTTCAGACTCGACAGGACCAGGAGGATTCTCCTGATATGGTCACGGGTACGTTACCAGTCTTCCATTTAGATGTTTAGGCATTGTTAGACCCAGGGGCTACACTTTCTTTTGTAACTCCATATATAGCAGTAAATTTTTGTGTCAGTCCAGAAATCCTCCCAGAACCCTTCTCAGTCTCTACTCCAGTTGGTGACTCAGTTATAGCTAGACAGGTATACAAAAATTACCCTATCACAGTTTCCCAAAAAGTCACCTCAGCCGATCTTGTAGAGTTAGAAATGACTGACTTTGATATTATTCTAGGCATGGATTGGTTACATTCATGTTATGCCTCAGTCGATTGTAGAACTAGGGTTGTTCGGTTCCAGTTTCTAAACAAGGCAGTCTTAGAGTGGAAGGGTAGTACCTCAGTGCCTGTAGGTCGATTCATCTCTTACCTTAAGGGCAGAAAAATAATTTCCAAAGGCTATATCTATCATCTTGTTCGGGTTAAGAATTTGCAATTTGAAACCCCAACTCTTGAGTCAGTACCAGTGGTGAATGAATTCCTTTAAGTGTTTCCATAAGATCTTCTCGGAGTTCCTCCCAAAAAGAAAATCGACATCAGAATAGATTTCCTTCCAGTTACCCAGCCTATTTCGATTCCTCCTTACAGAATGGTTCCAGCTGAGCTTAAGGAATTGAAAGAACAGTTGAAATACCTTCTAGATAAGGGCTTCATCAGACCCATCATCTCTCCATAGAGTGCTCTAGTGCTTTTCGTGTGTAAGAAAGATGGTTCTCTCAGGATGTGCATCGACTACCGTCTGTTGAACAAAGTCACAATCAAGAATAAATATCCCATCCCTAGGATTGATGACTTGTTTGACCAACTTCAGGGTGCTAGTTGCTTCTCTAAGATAGACCTCATATCCGGTTATCATTAGCTCAGAGTCAGAGATAGTGACATTCCGAAGACAACCTTCAAGACTTGGTATGGTCACTACAAATTTGTAGTTATGTCTTTTGGACTGACAAATGCTCCTGCAGTTTTCATGGATTTGATGAACAAAGTGTTCAAGCAGTATATAGACTTGTTCGTCATTGTCTTCATTGATGATATACTCATATATTCTCGGACTGAGGAAGAGCATGCAGACCACTTGAGAGTGGTGTTGCAAACTCTCAAGGATCTCCAGCTATTCACCAAGTTTGGTAAGTGTGAATTCTGGTTAAAATCAGTTGCTTTTCTTGGTCATGTGGTGTCTAGTAAGGGAATTTGAGTCGATTCTCATAAGATTGAGGCACTAAAGAACTAGCCTAGACCCACCTCTCTGACAGACATTAGGAGTTTCTTGGGTTTGGCCGGTTACTACAGGAGGTTTGTTGAAGAATTTTCATCCATAGCTGCCCCATTGACCAAGTTGACTCAGAAAAAGGTCAACTTTAAGTGGTCAAATGAGTGTGAGGAAAGTTTTAACTCTACCAGAGGGTTCACATGGCTTCGTGGTTTATTGTGATGCATCCAGGGTCATCCTGGGCTGTGTCTTGATGCATCAAGGTGAGGTCATAACTTATGCCTCCAGGCAGCTTAAGATTCATGAGAAGAACTACCCGACTCATGACCTTGAACTTGCAGTAGTTGTGTTCGCCCTAAAAATTTGGAGACATTACTTGTATGGTTTCTATGTAGACGTGTTCACAGATCATAAGAGCCTCCAGTATGTGTTCACCTAGAAATAGTTGAATCTTTATCAAAGAAGGTGGCTCAAATTCCTCAAAGACTATGATATGAATGTGCTCTACCACCCGGGTAAGGCCAATGTAGTGGTTAATGCCCTCAGCAGACTGTCCATAGGTAGTGTGTCACATGTTGAGGAAGAGAGGAATGATTTAGCCAGGGATGTTCATAGGCTTGCTTTCTTAGGAGTTTTCCTCATGGACACGACAGAAGGTGGTGTGATAGTCTAGAATGGGTCAGAATCTTCTTTAGTAGCAGAGGTGAAAGAGAAACAAGACACTGATCCCATATTACTTCAGCTGAAGGGTGCAGTTCATCAGTAGAGAGTTGAGGTCTTCTCCCAAGGGCGAGATGGTGTCCTTCGCTACCAGGGTCATTTATGTGTACCTAATGTTGGTGAGTTGAGGCAACAGATCCTTACAGAAGCCCATAATTCTAGATATTCAATTCATCCTGGTGCCACTAAGATGTACCGTGATCTATGGGAAGTCTATTGGTGGAACAACATGAAGAGGGATATTGCAGACTTTATGGCTAAGTATCCCAACTATCAGCAGGTGAAAGTAGAACATCAGAGACCAGGAGGTGTGACTCAGGATATTAGCATTCCTACTTGGAAGTGGGAGGTGATTAAAATAGATTTCATCATGGGTTTACCTCATACTCGTAGATAGCATGACTCTATTTGGGTGATAGTGGATAGGGTTACTAAGTCAGCCCACTTCTTGGTGGTCAAGACTAAAGATTCCGTAGAGGATTATGCCAGACTCTATATCAGCGAGATAGTAAGGTTGCATGGGGTTCCCTTGTCTATCATCTCAGATAGGGGTCCTTAGTTTACATCTCATTTCTGGAGATCATTCCAGAAAGGTCTTGGTACACAGGTAAATCTCAATGCAGCCTTTCATTCGCAGATGAATGGTCAGGTAGAGCGTACTATTTAGACCTTGGAGGATATGTTGAGAGCTTGTGTGATCAATTTAAAAGGTAGTTAGGATGATCACATACCTCTCATAGAGTTTGCCTAAAATAACAGTTTCCATTCCAGTATTCGGATGGCCCCATATGAGGCACTCTATGGGCGTAGATGCAAGTCACCGATTGGTTAGTCCGAAGTAGGTGAAGCAGCTTTAATTGGGCCAAATTTAGTTCATGAGGCTATAGAGAAAGTTTAGCTTATTAGAGAAAGGCTGAAGACAGCTCATAGTCATCAGAAGTCCTACGCATATATGAGAAGAAGAGACTTAGAATTTGAGATTGTTGATTGGGTCTTCCTGAAAGTTTCACCCATGAAGGGTGTGATGAGATTTGGCAAGAAAGGGAAGCTCAGTCCTAGATGTGTAGGTCCTTACAAATACTTGAAAAGGAATAGTAATGTGGATTATGAGTTAGAGTTGCCAGTAGAACTAGCAGCGGTTCATCCAGTCTTTCACATTTCTTTGTTGAAGAAGTGTGTGGATGATCTGGCATTGATTGTGCCTTTAGAAAGTGTGGCTGTGATGGATAGCCTCACCTATGAGGAGGTCCCAGTTGAGATTCTTGACCGTCAAGTTTGTAGGTTGATAAATAAGGAAGTCGCTTTGGTGGAGGTTTTATGAAGGAATCAATCCATCAAGGGAGCTACTTGGGAAGCAGAAGAAACCATGATGGCTAAGTATCCTCACCTCTTCCCTTCCGATTTAGTTTTAGCTTGAGGTAATAGTACCTCTCCAGTCTCTCAGCTTACTCATATGTATTTCAGTCTCAGTATCACGTTCCCTCAGTTATCCTTGTATTTCAGCATGTTTTCATGACCATAGAACTCAGCTCAGTTAGATATCACCTTCTAGTGCTTAGTTGATAGGGGTTGTAGCTCTTTCCCTCCAAACTCAGCTTGTTTAGTCTTTATTTGAGGACAAATGATCCCAAAGGGGAGATATTGTAACACCCCAGGGTCTGAAAAATTTCAGAAAAAATTCAACTTTCCAGAAATCACGGTCAAGATCATGGACCGTAGTTTGGAACCACGGTCCGTCGTCTCAACCATGGTTCTATTTTCCAGAGGACCCCTAGTTCATGGTCCAGGAACCATGAATCAAATCCCGGACCGTAGTTTAGAACCATGGTCCGTCCTGTCACTCGTGGTTCCCCTCAATCAGAGGACCATCAGTTCAGGGTCCAGTAATCACGAGTCATATGATGAACCGTCATTTAGAACCACGACCCGTCCTGTGGACTCGTGGAATCAGAACATCAGAAGACCCTCAATTGTGGCCAAGGGACCACGAGTTAGACCACGGACCATTATCCAGAACCATGGTCCATCCTGTAACTCGTGGTTTCCTCAGATCAGAGAACCCCTAAGGATCATGGATAGAACCACGACTCAGTTGAAGGTCCATCTTCCAGGACTATGGTCCATCAACCAAGTCGTGGTACCTGAGTCGCAATTTTCAGCAGCTTTCTTTTAAAATTTCTAGGGGTATTCTGGACTTTTCCTTCCTCTTTTAAGGCCTAAGCTAGTTGTTTTGATTAGTCTAAGCTTAATTAATTAGTCAAAAGCTACCTAAACCTCCCATTCCCCTAGAAAACATCCGACACTTAGAGAAATAGAGAAAATAAGCGGCAACTTTCTCTCAAGAACAAGAAGAAGGTTCCTTCAAGATCAGCCCTAAAAACTCAAGGATTTCTCCATAGATTCTTCTCCAAGTATGTGGGATTTCATCAATGGGTTCCTTCCACCCATTGAGTCCCTAGATTCAGCTTATTTCTACAGTTTTCCATGAGTTATTCAGACCTAGGGTTCCTAAACCTTAGGGAATCATTGCAATTCAGATTCTATTGCTTGTGTGATAACTATTACATGTTTCTTGGAGAATTAACATAGTTATATGTATAGAATTCAGTAACCCTAGCTTGTGTAGTTTCAGTACTCATAATTTATACTTGCTAGTCAGATAATTTAGACCATTATGCTTCAGAATTAGAATGCCATCAGTTTCAGTAAATGTATGTTTCATTCTCAAATGATTATCAGTATTTGAGCTATCCAGTATTTCAGCTTGCATTTCATTGCTTATGTATTCAGTTGGGAGTAGACTTAGCATCGAGTGGACGAAGGGATGAAGGCTCACCTGCCAGTTTAGGATGAGACCTTTGGTAGCAGTCCCTGAGTCCCAGAACTATAGCGCTACCATAGGTTCTAAAAGGGTTACCCGTTAGATTAGGCTTGACACCTTTGTCCCTTGCGGACATCAGTTTAGTAGATCCACATCAGATTTGTTTGTACCCTTGGCAAGGTATGAACACCCTTATATCCAGGGTTACATGTTGGGCCCTTAGTTAGCTCCGCTTGGGGTGTGTCAGTTAATAGTACCTCCCACGGTCAGACTTATATTGCATTGACCATGTACTCAGTGTCCATTTTAGTTATTCAGTTCAACATATTATACATTTATGTTAGTACTTGGTCACTGCCTCCAGCTTATATTTCAGTTTATGCTTCAGTATGTATTTCCATGTTTAGTCTTTATGCTGTTCAATTTAGCACATATCCCGTATGCTCAGTATATTCAATGTACTGACGCATACTTTTGTGCTACATCATTGTATGATGTAGGTTCAGGCGCTCAGCATCCAGACCGCTCTTAGCTCAATTTCCTGTCCTTACTCAGCAGCTTTAGTGGTGAGTCCTCATAGTACGAGGGTGCTAGATATGCTTTTATCTTTCAGTCTTTACATCATAGTTTCAGCTTATTAGAGTTAGCTGGGGGCATATCCCAGCAACTCATATTAGTTAGAGGCTTTTAGACATAGACTAGATTCAGCTATTGAGTTGTTAGTGTTGTTTTTCAGACATCATTATACTTTTATATATATTTCATATTCAGACATGTTTGGGCTTCCTTCCCATCTTAGATATTTATATACTTTCAATTTTCCGCACAGTTCATGTTTTATCAGAAAATCATCTAGTCATGTCAAACCATGGGTTAGCTTGGGTCACTTGTGACTCTAAGCACCTTCTTACGTCTAGAGGGTTGCCTCGGGGCGTGACATCTTATTCATTCTGCCTATTCATACAAGCACAATAGGGAAAGGCACATATAATTCAACCATGTCCGAAGACTAATCACAAGTTATACAATTTTATTATAAATATGCAATAAGGTGAGTCTTAACTCTAATTCAACAATAACCTACCTCGAGTGAAGAATAACAACCACAAGCTAAGTCACCACAGTCTTGCCTTTTTTGAACACCTCGAAGTGCTCAAATTCTATAAACAATGATAGTGTAAGAGTAATTAATAATCTACTCTTTATTTTAGTCCTTAGGAATCTAACCCATTAACTCTTCCCAATAAACTAGGTATCTAGCATTCCCCAAGGGTTAGGTAATAACTGATTAGACCCATTACATTAAAAGGAATCAATAACCAAAGGTTTATCAAGTTCCTACCCTTTTAGTTATTTTTATGCCTAAAGGTTTCACCTTTATGGAACCCAAGGTTCCCCATTAACTTTAAACAAATTAAATAAAATCAATTTCATGCAAGGAGATCAAAATATAAATCCTAGGATGAATTCTAGGTGATTTTACATATACCCATATGGTTCTTCCCCAAGTTCATGCTTCTAGGGCTTTATTGCTAGAAATCAATCATTAATCCTCCCCCAAGGTCTAACAATGACTAGTAATCATTAAACGAGGATTTCTATGGATTACTTACTTCAAACAATGGAGTTTGCCCTACTTTTCTTGGAAAACCCACTTCTTGGAGCTCTAAAATAAAATTGAATAATGTGAGAAATGACTAAGAAAACTGCAGCTCCCTCAGGTATACTGCCTATTTTCTCGTTACAATGGACGCTTTCTTCATCGCGATAGGTCATTGTGATGATAGCCATTCATTGTGATAGATTATCACGATGAGGCCTCCTTTTATCATGGTGAATACAATTTCTAGAACACTGCTATCTCGCTCCTAGACCCTCATTTCATAATACACATTATTTTATAGACTCCATGAATTATTTCCGATACGATAACTACCATATCCAGAGTTCTATGAGTCTGATTCTCATCCTGAAACTTCCTACAGAACCCTTTGGTAGTTTGCTATCCAAAAATAGATGCCTTGCTATCACACAACATTACACAGAATGTGAATCCCCTCTAAGGCACAAAATACTATATTTTAGTTTATGCTCACCCTAGCCCAAGATTTTCAATTCTCACCTAGGGACTTTTTTAGCTTGGTACTTATGCCTTATATCATTGTAATGATGGAACAGGTCATTACATTAGTTAATCAGTTAGGGAGCAAATACAATTGGTTATGTTGGTGTATTATTATTAAGCGGTTAATTATGGGTAAGTAATGTGGAAGCCTTATTCCTGGCTTAATGGGTGGATTGTATGGTTCGGAGAGGACTTATAGTTAATATAGGAAGTTGGGGAGTGACAAAGCTTAGATTAGAGGGGTTGACTATGTATCCCAACTTGAGTAGTTCGAAGGTTGTCCCAAGTAATGTGTGCCTTTAGTTTCTATGTGTTATTTAGTTCTAAATATTGTTGTTAGTAGGAAGGTTGAGACTCAATTTAGTTAATGTGTGCATGTTAATTGCCTCTTTGTTTACTTGTTGTAACACATGCTGTAAATGTTAACTGATTGGATAATATTACAAGTGTTAATCACCTGAAATGAGATTGTTTAAAAAGGCTTGTTTTAAAGTGCAATGTGGTTGTGTTATCTCATATTGTGATTATAAGTATGGTGACATGAGTTGATATTGTGATATGAACCAGTAAAGGTCATTGTCATGGAATTGGTGGAACTCAAGAGGTATAGGGGTGGGAACATTGAAATAAGGGTGGTATAACATTGGTTTGGGATAAGGGGTGGCAGACACTAGTTGTCTGGGTTATTTGGTATATGGACTGAGCTCGTCCCCTGTAGTTCATGGCTAGTGGGCATTTAAGACCCATAGCATATGTGTACATGGTATTAGTGAGTTTGATGGTTCCATGAGTTAACTGGGTTATATTATTGATGTTATTTGGGTCCATGAGTTATCCAGGTTATTAACACAATTGAAAATGTGTAAGTATTTGTTGAATACAAATAAAAGGTAATAGTTTCAAGGTTGAGTTAACTATTATTATTCATGGTATTTGACTTGGTGGATTGTTTGTACTTGTCTAGTGCTTGTCTGAATTACTTGGTTATTGTAGAGAAGATACTAAGTGAAGGTATAACACTAAGTGTTACATGGTTATAACTGCTTACCATATGCTGGTTAAATGTTGATAATAGGTGAAGTGCTTACATAGCCTTACGAGTTAGATAGTAGGGGGTGATACTGGGTGCATAATAAGTGAGTGAGAAGTAACTCACGTGTGTTCTTGACTTAGGTAGTGCTGGAAGGTAGTAGTGTTATGAGTGGTGTTAATACTAGATTTGGTTGGTAATTATCTTGATGGACCTGAATAAATACATGATAATAGATCATAGGGTGAGTAGAGAGTAGAGTGGTGACCACAAGAGTGGCTAAGGGATATAAGCTGCATTGAGAATTTATTAGTGCCTGTTTGATTGTTGATATTTATGTTGTGTTTATGTGGTTCCAATCTGGGTGAGTTGATAATGCTTACCAGTATGTGTGATGTACTGATACTACTCTTGCTATATCCTTTTTGGGTATAGTCTCTTTGCAAGATCAGTTCAGGTTTCATTGCTTGACGTGGATAGGGATACTCAACAACTTTCGTCTTCTTATTCCTATGGTGGAAGCTAAGTCTTGATTATTTCCTTGTCTTGTAGTAGCTCTTATACTTGTCTAGACTAGATCTTCGAGGTAGAGGATTTCTGTTGTTATATTCGAAGGATTGTAATAAGTTTTATCAAATATTTTAAAGAATTTGGTGACTTTCTTTTATGTCTTCCGCATATTCCTCATTGGGTGGCAAGGGTTATCCTATCTAAGTGTATTAGAGTAGGTGCTCTCACAATCTGGTTAGTTGGGTCATGACAAGAACCTTTCAGGTTCCAGTTGGAACAGTGTTAGATTCACTTCAGTTGGAACAATTCTTTATTTAGCCATTCTTTTTATATCCTCTCTTGTGCCTACCCTTGTATGTTATCCATAGTAAGCCCTTTCGAGCCTTTAGGCAAATTTTTTTTTGATAGCTACATATGTAGCCTAATCCCCTTTGTTCTTAGACTATGAATATTTGATCCAAAGAAATCTCAAAAGGCACTTGATCTAGTGTTAAGCACTTGAAGAAAGTTAGAAAAAGATGAAGGGAGGTGGTGAAGTTGTGAAACTTGAAAAAGAAAAGAAGTTAATTTGTGAGCTAAACTAAAATGTAAAGCATGGAAAAGAAAACATATATAATACACAAAGAGAATCCTTGCTAGTATTAAGTACTCAATCAATGAAAAGGTAAGAAAAGGGATAGAACATAAAGAAAGAGTAAAAGGATTAGCTAAGTGAAGTCGAAAGCGCTAAATTATGAAAAATAATGTATTAAAAGTGCCTAGGAAGGATTAGTCACTATTTTATCCAAAATATTCCTATCCGTCCCTTAACCTACGTTACAATCAAATGAAGACCTACTTGATCCTAGATATGAACTTTCTTGAATTAATAAAGAAAGTACATTAAGGGCAAGCTTATGGTTCACCTTTTGTCACTTGTACATTTTCTTTGTGATAGTGAGAGTTTGATGCTTTGTACACCCATTTTTTAATATTATTATGTGAGTGAAAGAGTATTTCTTTGGTGTGCGGGTACATGTTTAGTATAATATGCTGGAACGTTTGATCTTCTATGTTATAGTTTTGCTAAGTTTTCGTGCATGCTTACTTAAGTCGGTTCTTGAGGTTGGGAGGTATTGAGTTGGTTGTTGTGAGTTTAATTTAAAGGAAAGGCACAAAGTTGCATAGATGCTTGATATTTGTAGTAGTGGTATTATTGAATTGAGTAAGCTAGTTCCAATTTGGATTAAAGAATTGTAGTTATAGGGTAGAGCTTACTCGAGGGAGAGCAAGAGTTTAAGTGTGAGGTGTTGATGTGAGGCTAAAAGTCATGATTTTATGCTATAGTTTGCCTCACATTTTACTTATTTTAATTTTCTTTTGAGCTTATTTTATGTAATCTACGCTTACGTAGCTTGTCTTGGTGTGTAAGATGAAGAATGAAGGATTTTGCATGGATTTAGAGCATAATGAGTAATATTGGAGCTTTGAAGTCTGAGTAGGAGCCGAGGATGATGATCCAGAACATGTCCATGGATAGTAAATCATGACGGAGGCTTAGTGGAGGCAAAATGGGGGAAAAGACAAAAAATGCACTACAGAAAGCCTTGGGCGCCGGCCCAGGCGCTCCCATAGTGTAATAGGACAGACCACGCTCAGGGGCTGCCCAGGAAGCCTATGGCGTCGCCCTAGCAGCTGCCCTGGGCACCGCCCCAGTGCAAAATCAAGCCAAGTTTGGCCTGGTTCCCCCAGGCGACCCAGATCCGACTCGGGACCCTCCAAAACCCTATATATACTATTTTTAGTCATTTTTATGGGATATTAACTAAGTATTGAAGGAAATACTGAGGAGAATAAGTATGTAACATTCATAGGGTTTTTTGCCTAACTTTTTCCATTCTTTTTTCTACTTTTTATGATTGAACCTTATTCCATCTATGATTTTTTGCTTTTATAATTAATTTATGAGTAGCTAATATCATAGCATCTAGGGTTGTGGATGAACATGAATGTTGATGTTCAAAGTTAATATAGTTTGATAAGACTTACATTATTTGAGTTGCTTATCTTTTCTTGATCTTAATTATTTAATTATCTGGTCAATTCTCAAATACTATTTATGATTTGTAGATTAGACTAGGAATAGAAAACTTACATTCACAATAAGAATAAGGTTTGATCATGAAATCTATAGGGAAGGGGAAATGATTTACTAACCTGGATAGGAATATAACTGTTAGTCTTGCATAGTTGATACGAAAGAGAAATCACATGCACTTCACTCTTAACTGACGATCATAAAAATATAGGCGTTAGGAATAGTTGATTAGGCATAAAGTTTGTTTGGAAATACGCTCAACACCGTGAATATCAATTCGCAACTAGTAACTCAAAAAATTAGTTAAACTAGTAAACTAATAACTCAACTAGATTGTTCTAAGTCCGCAACCTTGGATCATTAATCATCTCTGAAATCATAAAACAACTTTAAATCACTCTTAAGTCTTAGAATTTAAAGTAATTAAGAGTTAATAATCTCTCAATCAAATATTATTCCATGAATTAACTCACTGAATAGTTAAATAGAAATTCACTCTAGTTATCAATTTATCAATTTTATGTGGGATCGATATCTGGACTTACAAGTCCTATATTACTTGTCATATCGCTTATACCAGCGTGTGCATTTAGATGCAATAGAGGGACTTGCCTTGATAAATAGAGGAGTTAGAAGCATACTACGAAAAATAAAGTAAAGACCACAACAAGGGTACAAGAACAATGATATCCAAAAACAATGACAATCATTGTTATAACTACGGTAAACCTGGCCATATCAAACCAGACTATCCAAAATTAAAGATGAGGAACTCTCAAAATCAGAACAACTCTAAGAAATTTGGAGCATGGAGCTAAGAGAAAAGATTTGATGAAGAACAAATTGAGACAACAAACATATGTTTCATGGAAATTGGCGAGTTAATCAAGGTAAGATACTTAACCTATCCTAATTGTGTTGTTTTTCAAGCTTCACTTGATTTAGTCACTGATGATCTTTAAAAATTAATCGATGAATATAATAAATAGGCAAGAGAAAAGAAAGACTTGCAAATTCTTCTTGAAGCAAGTCAAATTGAAGTCAACTTTCTTGAGGAAGACATTGGTGATCTCATAATGCAAATCAACGGAAGACATTGGTGATATCATAATGCAAATTAACACCATTAAGAGATCCCCCATTCATAGCTTTGTTAAATCAAACAGATCCTCTTTTCACGACAAATCTTCTCAAAAAACTTTAAATGATTTTTACTATGCAAATAGCTCTTTTAATCATATAAATCCAAATGTTATACATGTGGAGGTTTGGTCACAAATCTTACAACTGTCGCACCAAAAAAAGTTGCCTAGGAAAGTGGATCTGGAAACAAAAAATTCATAAATGGGAAAACTATCACTAACCACCAAGGACATAAGAACACTTGGATGTCTAAGAAAAATTAATTTCCTTATTTTATAGCAATACACCAGGAGATCTTACAAGAAAGGCATATGGGTCATTGACAGCGGGTGCTCCAAATATATGATGGGAAGAAGGAAAAATTTCAGAAACATAAATAATATAGATGTTGGTTTCGTAAGGTTTGGAGACAATGCTAAAGGAGAAGTAACAAGGGTTGGATCTATCACCATCAGTCCCTCTTATAACTTAATCGAAGTATATCTTGTGAATGGTATAAGCATAATCTTCTTAGTATTAGCCAACTTTATGATGCAGATTTTCAAATCCTATTTGATGCTTTCAAGTGCACCATTAGCAATCTGGCAAAAACTATCACTCTCATTGAAGACAGGATAGAAAACATATATTTTCTAAATAGAATTGATTTGACTACTCTTACTTGCCTTATTGCTATTTCTAGTTATCCTTGGTTATGGCACAGGAAAATTGGGTCATGCCAATATGCATGCAATTGAAAAAAATTTAAAACTTGATTTACTCTTGGGTCTTCCTAAATTAATTTTTTTAAAAGATTATGTGTGTGATGCATGTCAATTTGGCAAACAAATCCATTCATCTTTTAAAAATACAGACATAGTCAGCACTTCCAGACCACTTCAATTACTTCATAGGGATATTTTTGGCCCCACTAAACTGCTAGTATTAGTGGCAAATATTATGCCTTTGAATTGTGATGATAACTCTCAATTTACTTTGGTCATATTCTTGGCTCACAAAAATGAAGCTTCTGCTAACATTGAGATATTCTGTAGAAAAGTTCGAAAAGAAGCAGGATACTTTATCTCAACTATTCACAACGATCATAGAGAGGAGTTTGAAAATAATACTTTTAATGACTTCTGTGCTCAACAGGGTTACACGCAAAACTTTTCATCTCCTCGATCTCCTTAGAATAATAGAGTAGTTGAATGTAAGAATTGATCACTCCAAGATACTACACAAATCATGTTACTTGAGCAAAATGCTGGATCATTACTGGGTAGAGGCAGTAAGAACGGCTTGCCACATCTTAGATAGATGTTTAATCATGCCTATTTTGAAGAAATATCCATATGAGTTGTGAAAGGTAAAATGACCAAATATCAACTACTTTCTTCCATTCGGATGAAAATGAAAGAACAATTTGGGTAAGTTAGATCTGCAAAACGATGAAGTCATATTTCTAGGCTACTCTTCCTCTAGTCGATCTTTTAGAGTAGTCTTTAATAAAAGAACTCTAAGTGTTGAAAAATATGTTCATGTAGTGTTCGATGACTCTAACAGTTGTGTCTAGTACACTAGAAATAAAATGTGTGATGAAGAACAAGTTCCATGTGCGGCTTCTGAAGAAGCCCAACAACAGAAAGATACTCCCTCACAAATATCTCAGAGGAAGAGACGGCTCAAGAAGTTGAGAAGTAGACTGATCGGCTTGACTTATCGAAATCTAACATTCCTCGAGAATGGCAACATGATTCTAGTTTTCCAAATGAGTTCATCATTGAATATCCAAATGAAAAATGCAAACCAGAGCATCCCTGAGAAAACAAGTGTCACTGGCTCTCATATACAAGTAGAGCTATAGAAAATTGATGAAGCACTAAGCAACGAGTCATAGAGAAAGGCCATGCAAGAAGAACTCGATCAATTTTAAGGAAATAAAGTGTAGACACTCATTAAAAGACCTAAAAATATTTCTGTTATAGAAACAAAATGTGTCTTTTGATAAAAGTTAAATGAGGAAAGCAAGGTAATCAGAAAAAAAGGCAAAATTAGATGCTCAAGGCTACTCACAATAAGAAGGTATTGATTATGATGAGACCATCGCGCCTGTGGAAAGGTTAAAATCTATTCGTATTCTCTTATAATATGCCTTATTTATATATTTTAAATTATTTCAAATGGATATAAAAGGTTCCTTTTAAACGATTTTATAAAAGAAGAAGTGTTTGTCAAGCAACCTCCCGATTTTAAAAATTTATCTTGTTCTGACTACATTTTTAAAATTACAAAAGTTCTGTACAGCTTTAAACAAGCTCCCAAAGTATGATATGAAATGTTGAGTACCTTCCTTCATAATAAAAATTTTCAAAGAGGAAAAATAGACACTACTTTATTTACTCAAAAATTGAACTCTAGCATCCTTATTGTACAAACATACGTGGATAAGATTATCTTTGGTAGCTCTGACAAAAATCTGTATGAGAATTTTGCAAAGCTTATGGAAGAAGAATTAAAGATGATTCTCATGGGCAAACTCACATTCTTTTTTGGACTTCAAATCAAGCAGTCAACTAATGGCACCTTCATTAGTTAGACCAAGTACACAAAAGAGCTTATCAAAAAATTTGGCATGGGAAAGATAAAGCTTTTGGGACTTCCATGAATTGATGAAAAGACCTATCAAGGAACGATAAGATCTCTACTATATTTAACTGCAATTCGACCAGACAACACGTTCAGTATTTGCAAATATCCTAGATTACAATAAGCTCTAAAAGTATCATATCTCACTATAGTAAAAAAGAATCATCTGATATCTCAGGACCCAAGACCACGGATTGTGGTGTTTTCACTCATTAAATTTTGATCTAATTAGATACTCAGATGCTGATTTTACTGGTGATAAAAATGATTGAAAAAGCACAAGTGAAACTTATCAAATTCTTGGAGAAGTATTAATTTTATGAAATAGAAAAAAGCAAATGTCTATAGCTCTTTCAACCACTGAATCTGAATATTTAGCCATTGAAAGTTGTATTACTCAATAATTATGGATGATGCATCAATTACTTGACTATAATTTTTCTTATAAAGTTGTGCCCATTTTGTGTGGTAATACTAGTCCTATTAGTCTCTCTAAATACATTGTGCATCATTTAATGGCAAAGCATATAGACGTTAAACATTATTTTATCAGGGATCATGTTGAAAATGGAGATTTTATACTTGAATTTATTGATTCTGAAAATTAACTTGCTGATATTTTTTCAAAACCTCTTCTAAAGGAAAGATTTTATTTCCTTCGTGAAAGTCTTGGAGTAACTTTTTAAAAAAAATTAATTTTGTTACTTTTTTTTTATAATTACTCTGACTTTTCTCCTTCGTTCTCTCTTCTCAATATATTTTCTTTCTTTTTTTCTAAGTGTCAAATCTTTCTGTTCCTTCTGTCTATTCCGCTTCTTCACTTCTTATCTATTTATATGCCTCTTCACTGAGTCTTCAACCTCTCATTCTTCTCATTCTCTTACTCAAATGACTAACACTAGAACCATGGATACCTCCTCCAAACTCCTTTGCAAATTCCCTCAAAACTCTTCTAAACCCGAAATCTTATCCTTGGTCTCTGGTCCTTTGATGAAGAGTCTCCAACCTCTACTCCTATTTTTTATGTCAAAAAGAAGTCCTTTAGTAAAATGAGCCATGCAAGAAAGAAAATCCAATTAGAAGACTCTGCGTCACTCTTTCCCAAAGACATGCATAAGTTCAGGGTTGCTTAGAAGAAAAATAGAATTTAATCTTTCAAGAATCGACCTATAGTCTCTATAAGGGTTATCAATCTGGAGAAAATGGACGAATCTCATTTCTCTATAAGTTCCTACTTGAAATCTCGAAAATTATCTATGTTGTTTCAGCTATGTGGTTTTGAAGTGTATGAAGAACCAGTTCGCCTATTTTATGCAAATTTAAAGGTCTGTAAGGCCAGTTGTGAACTTGAAACCCTAGTCTTGAAAAACTGCATCATTGTGAACGACTTCCTATTCAAGAAAGTTTATAGGAAAAAGTTCTCTAGGTCTGCTCCCCTCATGAGTGAAAGTTGGCCAGATGATTTTGAGGTAAACTTGAAGAGGGCTAAGGCGGCCGTTATTGTACCAGGTTTGGACTTTTCAGATTTTGGTCCTTTCTCGATTTTGTTTTGAGCATTGTATTTTAGCCCATATAATTGCTACCTCACTAGTTTCCCATAAAGGTTCTCTCATCAATATCACAAATAGGGATGCGTTTTTGCTTTACTATCTAATAAAGAAATATTGCATCAATTGGGTAGCTAGGTTCCATGAACACATTATCAAATGTGTTGAGGACTCTAATGCGAATGCAAGATTACCTTATAGGCTAATTATTTCTCACATTTTAGTTGCCTCTATGATTGACCTGTCAAATTACAAGCATGTTGAAGTCTCCTTCACCTATGATACTCGTGCATTTGGCAGCATGGGATATGTTCTAGTTGATAACAAATGGTGTAAGATAGGTTCTATCAAAGCTAAAGATGAACAGTTTAAGGTCAACAGGATCTCTACAGATTCATCTACTGTGTTGCTTAAGGAAGTAGAAGAAATTAAAGGTCGTCTAACTTCCTTGGAACAAGGAATGCAGAGGATGCAGGAGTCCATCAACAAAGTTCTATATCTTAGAAAGGACACCGGCTTTGATGTTGGAAAGCTTCATCTGCAAGTGGATGACATTCAACGAGAAGGGCTCAAGATAGTAAACAAATTGATCAAACAAGTTGACTCCCTCAAGGTTGGAACTAACTTTTCACAGACTGATCTTAACGTATCTGTTAAAATCTCCTATTCCAACCAAGAAAAAAATGCTCCCAGCATATAATTGCTACCTCTATGGTTCCACGGAAGGTTCTCTCAACAATATGACAAATAGGGATGTGTTTTTGCTTTAATGTCTAATGAAGAAATATCACATCAATTGAGTTGCTTGGTTCCATTAACGCATTGTTGAATGTGCTGAGGACTCTAATTCTAATGCAAGCTTACCCCACGGGATAATTATTTCTCCCATATTAGGTGCCTCTATGATTGACCTATCAAATTACAAGCCTGTTAAAGTCTCCTCCACCTATGATACTCGTGCATTCGGCAGCATGGGATATGTTCTCGTCGATAACAAATAGTGTTAGAGGGATTCTATAAAATCTAAAGATGAACAGTATAAGGTCAGCAGGATCTCTGCAGATTCAGCTACTGTGTTACTTAAGGAAGCAGAAGAAATTAAGGGTCGTCTAACTTCCTTGGAACAAGGAATGCAGAGGATGCAGGAGTCTATCAACAAAGTTCTACAACTTAGAAAAGCCACCATCTTTGATGTTGGAAAGCTTTTTCTACAAATGGATGGAGTTCAGCGAGAAGGGGTCAAGACAGTAAACAAATTAATCAAATAAGTGGACTCCCTCAAGGATAGAACTGACTTTCACAGACTGATCTTGTTGTATCTGTTCAAACCTACTATCGCAACCATGCAAGAAATGCTCCCCACATATAATTGCTACCTCTCTCTATTCCGTGTAAAGGTTCTCTCAGTGATATCACAAACAGGGATATGTTGTTTCTTTACTGTTTAATTATGAAATATCACATCAATTGGGTTGCTTGGTTTCGTGAACACATTGTCGAATGTGCTTAGGACTTTAATGTTAATGCAAGCTTACCCTATGGGAAAATTATTTCCCAAATTTTAGTTGCCTCTATTATTGACCTGTCAGATTACAAGCATGTTGAAGTCTCTTCCACCTATGATACTCGTGCATTTGGCAGCATGGGATATGTTCTACATTATCACAAATGGCGTAAGAGGGGTTATGCCAAATCTTAAGATGAACAATTTCAGGTCAGCAGGAGCTCTGCATATTCAGCTACCGTGTTGCTTAAGAAAGCAAAAGAAATTAAGGTTCGTCTAACTTCCTTGGAAGAAGGAATCCAGGGGATGCAGGCGTCTATCAACAAAGTTCTACAGCTTAGCAAAGACACCGGTTTTGATGTTGGAAAGCTTCGTCTGCAAATAGATGGAATTCAGCGAGAAGGGGTCAAAACAGTAAACAAATTTACCAAAAAGGTTGATTCCCTCAAGGCTGGAATTGACTCTTCACAGCTGATCTTGCCATATTTGTTCAAACCTCTTATTCCAACCTAGCAAAAAATATGGAGCACTCCTAGAACTCCTTCTCTACAAGGGTCATAAATACCCTCAGGCACTTCCTTGGCAATCTTTGAACCTTGTTCCCCTTTTTGTGTTGTTAAGACTATTCCAAGGAGTCGTTTGATCCTTTCTAACTATGTTCTTTTGGTTCTGTAATAGGGTATGTTTGACCCCCCTGGCTATCCTAAACTCCTTATCTGCTTTTTATGCTAGTTTATTTTCCTTATATTTTGCCTGAATTGATTACATATTAAGTTGCATAACTTGCTTGTATGGGTTCCTTTTTCTTTTTTGATTATGCCAAAGGGGAGAATGCAACCATCAGAGTCAAGTAGCACAGTGCAAGGGGAAGCTAAAACTTAACATGGAACTAAGACGCCTCTGATTATTCCCTATGATTTTCATCATCAAAAAAGGGGAGATTGTTAGATGTAAATATCTTTTAATGATGGCATATAACCTAAGTGTCTTGTTTTACTATGTAAGACTGAAAAGAAAAAGGGAAAACTAGATTCAATGACACCCCGTGGAGATCACGTGATCGAGACCTACAAGGAAAGAACTCAATCATTAAAGATTGGTATGAGACCACACAAGAAAAGCCAAAGATCACAAGGAGATAATGCTGGAAGAAGATCAAGAAAGATTGGAAAAATTGTGAACAAAGATTGGTACACGATCACACAATGAAAGTAGAGGATCACAAGGAGATAATAAAGATGATTTTAATTCTGTAAAAGGCAGAATCAGATCACAAAAGTAAGGATGATAAATTAACACAAGGACATATCTGATATGACCGTTTATACTCAATCAAGGAATCATTACAAATCCTTCACTGAATAAAACACCCTTGGATTTTCCTTTTAGAGAAGTTCGTCTAAATAAATCGAGGAAGAAATCAAGAAAGCAATCATCAGATCACTCAAATCAATCTCAGCAGAAATCAAGAAAACAACTACTTACAAGGCACTTATAAAAGAAAGGGAAGAGCAATGAAGACAATGCACAACTTCACTTGAGCTAAAACTTCACTCACTCTTTTATCTTCCATAAAATATTGTACTCTCATAGTTTGTATTGTAAAGAAAAGAAAAGGAGAGATATTGTTATAGGCTATATAAGTAGAGGTTATGTCAGTACACATCTGAAGTCATCCTAGACTAAAGAGGTGTTAGAAGAGATTGTAACACCAACAAATTTCAAGCTCTAAAGAAAACTCCTGCAACCCATGGGGACTAGACTAAGTACCACATCAGTGATCCTAACAAATATAAAACTCTCATTCTCAATTTACTTTCAGCATTTTATTTCTGATTTCTGTCTGTTTAACTAACCAACAAGTAAGTCAACTGAAATGTAGATACAGTTGACTATCTAGAATCGAAAGAAGTACAATTCACCCCCTCCCCTCCCCCCCTCCCCCCTCCCCCTCTTGAGTTCAATATATCTTGACTCAACAAGTGATAAGTCTAAAGCTCTTGAATTTACATGAATAGAAAATAATCAAATCATTAGAATAGACAAAATTTCAATAGCTATAATAAAGAAAGATGAAGACATAGGATCTCCTATTTGACACCCCTATGAGATTTAAAAAATTCATTTCTTTTACTATTTATAATGACAGTATACTAATTATTGGATATGAGACTATATTATATAAATTTATTTTTCATCAAATTCCATTTTTCTCATTATATAAGTATTAGGTCCATGAATGCACACAATTATTTTGTTATTATCAACTGTCCAAAAATTTGCACGGGATAACGTGTAATGTGCATACACATTGTGAAATAGAAAGTACATGGGTACCAAGAGTTGTGAGAAATGAAATGTGTGTCAAAAACATTATTTATAAAGAAGTATTTTTATCATAAGTCTTATTCATATCAATTTTGAAGTTGGGCAAGAGAAGAAGAAAATGAGAAATGGGAAGAATCAACCCTAATTTGGTCTTTAATTTGTGTGTGCCGAAATGTAAAATGATGTGGCAAATATTAAATGAGTTGGCACAATTCAATTGGTCATTTAATTCACGTGAAAACGATTGTTAACACACGCTTGGTGATTTTAAAAGTTGGTGCGGAAAATGTAAAAATGACACAGTCTAACCCTATTACATGTGTTTAAATGGTAGAAGTTTTAGTTTAGGTGTTTAAGTGAAAGATGTGCCGATTTGAGGTGTCTGTCAATGGGTTCAGCCTTCAAATTAAGCTAGCGTTTAGACATGTGATTCAGATTATGAGATGAAATTAGCGTTTGGATATGCGACTTTATCTCATGATTTCAAATCATGAGATGAAATCTCAAATTCTCAAAAAATCATGATTTGAGATAACTAGTTACTATTATTGTTGACTAGTGGATCTTTATAAATTATGTGTACTTGAAAGTTTGTAATCGCAAAAAAAAATATTTATAAAAAAAACATGGATATTTGTGATTTATCAATGTTGTGTCTTAGGTGACTTAAGATATTACGATATCTTTTTTATGAAATATGGTTTGCTCATTTGATAGCATTTTATAAAAATTGAAAAAAATTAATAGTTTTCACAACTTGCAGGGTTTTCATGTTTATGAGAAAAAAATTTAATTTAAAGATTTTAAATTACATGTCCAAGTAAAACTTCAACTTCATATCAAATAATTTCATATTACATGTCCAAACTGATCCTAAATCAAATGACACCCTGGATAGACTTTATTGGTTAGGCAGCCAGAATTTGATTGGGAATAAAACTAATCAAAGTGCAGACGCTATTCAATATATATCATGCTTCAAACAGTACAAATGAAAAACAGAGAACAATTATCCAAATTTACATAGTTGACTACTTGAGTTAATGTATTCTCCCCTGTAATTTAGCAAACCTGAGTTTTTTAAACTGAGGAATTAGAAGTTAACCGTACTTTAATGGATTTACTAGGAATTTCATGAGAAACGTTGTAATTTTTGTGAAAGCAATATTAAACGACGTTATATTTTGAATCCTTTTATTTTTGGGATAATTTTAGAAATCTTCTCTCGCTTTCAACTTTATAATATTTACTTCCCTTATGGTTTCAGATATCATACTCACCTCCTTTATTTTTATATTTTTGTAATCAAACTTATTTAAATGGTAATATTTCGACCACATTCCACAAATACCCTTTTATAACATTAATATAATTATTTAATACTTCCAAGATGGTAATTTTCATTCAAATTTTTAATACTATGTTTGACTTTTTTTAGCTTGAATATGGATTCACAAGACGAAACAATAAAGTATAATTCAATGAATAAATTCATTTTTTGGACAGAAATATGCCACATGGGTACTTGGCCTCCGAATATTTGTATAAACAATTAAACATTACTTCTTCCCTTTAACATGCCATAATATATTTTTAATTTGATAATTTGTTTGGACTTAAGAACAAAACATAAATTATATTCAAATAAAAAAATAAATTTCCTGCACATGTGTATCAGATAATATTTTATTTCTCTGATCTGAAACTATATTTTTTTATAATAAATTATTAACAAATTTTTGTACTTAAAAATATTGCATAATGTATTAATCGAAAAAATTACATCTAAATTTAATATGTTTAAGTAGTACTAGCAATTAGCATGTTCGGTAGTTTACAAGAAAATAAATAAATACATCTAATAAAAGATGGTGCGCAATATGGAGCACCGTAGGTACTAGGTAGAGTATTTTAAGTCTCGATATTTTGAAGATATTCATCCCAAAACTTAATATTTAATATAATGTCAAAAAAAGAAACTTTAGAATATTTGATGAGTTTTATCATTAGAATTGGTTTGGTTACAAAATTTGAAAATAAAGGAGGTGAGCATAATATCTAAAACACCAAAAAAATTAGTGTTATAAGACTAAGCTTAAGGAGAGGTCTTTAGAATTATCTCTTTATTTTTCTTCTAAACTTCTACTACTAATGTTTTCAGAAAATTAGGTTAATCTTGACCATATACTTATGATGAGTAGACCAGATATTTATTTTCACAATTTCTCACAATTAGGTGAAGTTGAGTAATTCTTTTGGTTATAAAAAATTAGTTCAGTGACTTTAGTTCAATAAAGTAAAAGTTAAGTGATTATTAATGAAACCAACGGCTAATAAACAAGGCCGGCTTAATAAAATAAGAATCTAAAGTCAAACTTTTAATATAGAGAGGCCTTAATTTTTTCTTAGTTGACAAATATAAATTGAATATCAATAATATGTATACCCAATATAATTCTACAAATGAAATATTAGGAGGTACACAAATCTTATGAAGTAAGAATATAAACGCAAATTTTCAATTAAAAAATATAATATATATAATAAGAATAATAAAATCTGGCTCAAGAATTTGAGAAGTTGATATTCCCTCCGTTCATTTTTGCTTGTCACATTTTGACTTGGCACGCTCATTAAGAAAATAATAATTGACATATTTATTTTACCTCACTACCCCTATTAATTGATGTTTAGTATTAAGTCTTGAAAAAATATTTGAGGAATAAGTAATTAATGCTAAAGGTCATTTGAGAATTTTTTTTGGTCTTTTCTTGATATGTCAAAAGTGACAAGTAAAAATGAAAATTCATTTTAAAAATAAGTGACAAGTAAAAATGAACAAAAGGAGGATAATGATATTGAAATAATGTTGCACTAAATTTGATAAGTTGATACGTTTTCTTCCCAAAGTTTCTTTTCAAACTTAATTGTACATGAGAATTTTTTATACAACATATATATAATAATTTTTAAGAGAAAATGGGGGCCCAAACAAATTGGGGCCACAAGCCACTACTTTAGTTGCGTTATAGTCTAGCTGGCCGACCAATAAATTCTTGAAAATGGTTAATATTATGGCTTATATCATGTACCCAATATAAGTTAGGGATTTTTACAAAAATAGTCAGTTTAATAAAAGTAATTATATTTATATAACCCATAAAAATAATTACATATGCATAGCCCATTTTTTACGATATACAATAGTATACATCTTTATACAACTTTATACAATATTATACACTTAGTGTACACAAATGTATAGACTTGTATAAACGTGTATAATACTGTATAAGAGATATTTATACATACTTTTACCTTGTTATACACCTTATACATAATTATACAAAAAAATTTGTTTGATCTCCTATGAACTTCAACTACGAAATTCCATTCGAAATGAGTCAAATCTTTTCAAATAATTTTAAATTTTAACTACAATTTTAAAATGACACCCCCAAGAACCACAATCATCAATTTGTTCAAAAAAATCTTAATAAAAATATATAAGCCAAATTAAATGCTTAAACTCAACATTTCATCAAACACCATCGACAACGGAGGGAGTCATTTACAGGGATATTACCTAGGGGTGTCAAAATGAACCCAATAACACATAACCCGTCCAGAATCTTATGGGTTGGGTTCATGATAATTTGATATTGGGTCAACTTTCAACCCATTTAAGTTCAACCCATTTAAAATAAGTGTAAACAACATAAAACACAGTAGTTTGGTCCCTAATTACGTTTTATCCCACTACTTTAAAATATTACATTTTTCCCGGTAGTTTAAAAAAGGAAAGGTGTGTATTCTTTGTATTTTCGTATACCCTGGATACATATAATCTCTTCATTAATGGTAAATCTGTTTCTATTATGGCGCTTTAAAAGGAAATAACAGATTTACAATTAATGAGGAGTAAATCACGCTTCAATCAGTTACAAACGATGATGCAGTATCCTAGTTGCCTCAAACGACTGGAGACTTCAAATTTCAAACGCACTTTGAAGTAAGAATTCTCATTCATCTTGCATCATCCAACGCTAATACTGCAAAACAGATAAAGGTTTCCTCATCTTTTATCGAGATAAAGCATGACGTTAATAACGATCTTGCTTAGGCACTCTGGAACGTGGATTGCATCTACTGTGTACGATAAATGCAAAAGTGATGGTATTGTTTTGAACGATTATGATTCCTATGAAGTTCTTATTTCAATGATTTCGAATCATTTGGAGATAGATATATTGAAGTTCGATATACAAGTCAGATACATTGTTGAGGGTAATGAATCGGCAATGGAGATCAGAAATAATATGGGAATGCGACTTTATATGGAGTTGAAGAAGAAGAATTCCAATTTTGGGGTGTATCCATTGATATTAACGACTCAAGAAAAATCAGTCGCTGACAGCATATTTGGGGAAATTGCCTACGAACTAAATACGGGTGCAATTGCATGTATAGAAGGGTCTGAAAGTGATGTTCTTGCGATAACGGGTGATGGTAACGTTGATTCATTAAGTGTGATGGATATGGATGTTGATCATGTGATTACAGACTGTAATCACAAAGTAATAAGGGTTGACCAACTCTATAAGGATAAAGACACACTTGTGTCAGTGATGGCAAATCATGCAATTGTTAATCGATATCAATTTAGAACCGAAAGATCAGACAAGAAAAGGTTAGTTCTCTTGAACAGTATTGTATCCATCTTTAATGCTTAGATATGGTCGATTCACATTGTTAAAAATGACCTTTATTCTGTTTCTGTAATTATGTACTGTTTAATGTGTATCCAAGTATATAGATATTTGTATGTATCCAAGCATATCAACATGTATCCAGGTATATTTCTGTCAAATTCAATTTTTTTGTGTATCATATTATGTTCTCGTGGACTTGTATCCAGGTAACTTTTCTAATTTTATCTGTATCCAATTATATTTGATGTATTTCATGTAGCCAAGCATTTGGTAGATACACAGTATTTAAATTACAAAATAGATATAATAGTCCGAGGCTGCAATTTACACACATGATTGCGATAGACATCTGTATTTTTCTGTCATTCATTTGGTTAGAATAGAGTGTGTTTTTTAAAAAAAGTGTATATTACTTATAAAAGATATACACTAATTAATTTTGCGCATTTCGGTTATTTAAAACGAATATATACATTTTGTTAAGTAATAGATTTATTAAGTTAACTAGTATTTCTCTGTGTGCAGCTATTACCTGATATGTAACTCTGAAGAATGTCCATGGTCGTTCAGATCTTCGAGTCTTAACAATTCTTCATTTTTTTTGGTGAGAATTTTCGATGATGTGCACACTTGTCAATTGAAGGATAAGGTGTTCAATCAACGTCAGGCAACTACTGGATTCATTGGTGGATTAGTTGCGCCAAAGTGTGTCAATCATAAAAGGAAAATCTCACCAAAGGACATTCAAGAAGACCTTAAATGTGACCTAGGAGTTGACATTAATTATATGAAGGCATGGCGTGGCAAGGAGCGGGCTATGAAGATGGTGCGGGGGGATCTGACGGATAGTTACCAGCAGTTCCCTGGGTATTTGTACATGCTGGACCAAGTGTATCCAAATTCGTACCTACGTATGCATAATCCCCGAGGGATGAGTTCATGTATATATTCATTTCACTGAATCCAATGAGGAGAGGGTTTGAATATTGTAGACCAGTAGTCATTGTGGATGGGGCTCACATGCGAGGGGCATACCGGGGGACATTTGTATCTGCAAGTACTCTGGATGGTGCAGGTAAAGGATGTATTTTGAAAAAAATTTGATAAACATGTTGATACGTGTTTAATTTTATTTGTAGTGTGATACACATTCCAATCAAAAGAAGTAAATTTGTGTGCAGTTAATTACTTTCTATTTTGAAGTTAACATTAATTTATTTTTCAGGCTGCATATTACCACTTGCGTATGGCGTAGTCGACACTGAAAATGATGCCTCTTGGACGTGGTTTTTTGAACAATTTAAAGGTGCCTTTGGTGAGCGTCCAAACATGTGTGTGGTGTCAGACCGTAATGAAAGCATAATTAAGAGTATTAGCAGAGTGTATCCAACTATACCACATTATGCATGCATATGGAATCTTTGGAAGAACGTCTGCACGAATTTCTAAAAAAGCAGAGATAGACTAAGTGATGTGCATTACGCGATGGTAAAAGCATATAAGGTAGACGATTTTGATTATCTTATTGGAAAGGTTGACAAGATGGACCATAGAGTGAAAGATTATTTGTTTGAAGCCGGATACGAGAAATGGGCAAGAGTGCATGCGCCAATAAACATAGGGCGGATGATGACTTCCAATATAGCGGAATGTATCAATGGGTGTTTATTTGATGCACGGGAACTGCCTATTTTTAATTTTTTGAAAAAAGCACGAATATTGTTTGGTGAATGGAATTGCAGTAATGGTGCAAAAGCTAAATATACGTTATGTGGTAAATTCCAACAAATGCTAGTACTAAACGAGAGTGAATCGCCATGAAGGACGGTATGTGTTTGTACTCATTAAGTTACAATTCTTTTTAGTTTCAATAATGAATCTGACACAATTTAGTTCGATTAGAGATAATTTGATAGTTTGGCCTATGTTCTTTTCAAGTTAGACCGTCATCTGAATTCTTATACACAGTAAGTGTCAATGGAAGAAAGTACATTGTTTGCCTAGAAAGAAAAACGTGCTGTTGTGAAAGGTTTCAGTTGGATGAGCTACCATGTCCACATGCAATTGCTGTTTCGAAAAGTAAAAATATTGATGATTTTGGACCTTACTGCTCAGATTACTACAAGACGGGAACACTCGTGAAGATATATGAGTTGCCTGTGTGTCTACTACCAGACCAAAAAGAGTGGAAGATACCAGAAAGTTTTTCAGCCGAGGTGGTTTTGCCACCTATTTACAGGAGGCCACCCGGACGTCCCAAAAAAGGGAGACATAAGAAGTCCAGTGAAACGCTTTCAAAAAGCAGTAATTGTTGTGGAAGATGTGGCCGTAAAGGTCATAACAGGCGTAGTTGTAGCTATTTTCCAAAGAAGAAGTGAAAGGATCTATTTTTAAATTTTTTATGTTCTGTAGCATCATAAACTAAATTTTTTTAAGAGGTAGTCTGTTCTATAGACTATTTTATTTATCTTTTTTTGAGCATTTAAACATCTATATTTTGTCTAAGTTCTTTGTTAACATGTATCCAATGTCCCCATGTAAACCTGATTATTCTTTTGAAGGCTTAAGTTTGTAAACTTGGATCCATGATAACAGTAATTGGTATAAAATCATGTCCAGTAAATTCATTTATCTGTTGACAAAAACAGTTGCATTCCTGTGTACAGCTAAATAATTCTCAGCTTCAATAAAAGAACAGTTAAAAATAGGAGTAATGTATATTTACTGGTAAACTCGGATATATGTTTTAATTTAATTGGATACATGTAGGCACCAAAAATTCTTGGATACACATTAAATCAGCAACTAATTTTGTACTATTGGATACACGGAAAGAACATGAAATTAAGCTTTTGTACATGAATAAAAGCTTGGATACACTGTACAAAAATATTGTTGGATACATATCCAAAGTTTAACTATTGTTGGATACATGTCCAATGCGTGGATACATGACTAATGCTTGGATTCATTGTACAATATTGTTGGATACATGTCCAATGTTTAAATCTCATTTGTTACATGTAGACACCAAAAATACTTGGATACATATTAAATCAGCAACTAATTGTGTACTATTGGATACATGAAAAGAACATGAAATTAAGCTTTGGTACATGAATAGAAGCTTGGATACATTGTACAATATTGTTGGATACATGTTCAGTTAGAGCTTAAGCAACAAGTAACATTAAAATTCATGGTAACCGCATCTTTATGTGAACCTAACAATATCATTGGATACACATTTAAACAGCAATTAGCTATGACTATATTTGAATACATGGTACCATTGGATACATGTCTTATAACCATGAAAAAGTAAGTACAAAATACATGTTGTATTAACATACTTAACATTCACCCATATCCGACAAAAAACTAAAGTATTCATAAGTAGACATTTGTAATAGATAGTAAACTGTATCTCTATTACATTAAACCTAAATACGAAAAAAGATGAGCTAATCTTAGTACTTCAAACTTAAAAGTGCACCAAAACTCTTGAAAAGCTAATCAACATTGAATATGTCATGGGCATCTGGATTGATGGGCCGACGGGGTGGCTTTGGTGGATCGTCATTGTCACTGATCGAACCAGAATTCGCTTTAGGACTGCCGTAATTCCATAAAAGTGCACCATATCTGACACGCTGAAGTTTTACATCAAAGTTGGAGGAAGGAATCTGTTTTCCATCACTCAAAAACTCTGCAAATGATGCTACGTACACTCCACAATCCCTAAACATATTTTAATGATGTAAGAAAATGACTATTTTAATCGTTAATTATGACAATGTATTAAAAAAAAGACGGAAGATACGTATATACTACCGCCTTTTTGTTGAACTATGTCACTGACCCAATAAATGTCAAATGAATCCTGGTCTATTTTTCCATTGTATGCTTCAAGTTTTAACCAGTCTGTGCGATCAGTATTGTCATAAAAATTACTGAGCGACAACCAATGAGGCAACAGGGTGACAAACTTTTTAATTTCTTCCAGCACAATAGCTTTGTGCTCGCTGCCATGTACGAGTCATATACCCGTATGCATCTATCCCTTAACGCTACAACCGCAAGAACCCAATGTATCTTCCCCCTGTAATTCATTGGAATGTAAACTTCATCAACAGAATGCCATGGCAAACCAGCTGGAATCCTCAAACTCTTGATGTAAGAGCACATTGAATCATCTTGCGTAGCAGCACTTATAGTCAAGTCCTCTGATTGATACTTATTGTATATGTCATCGATCATCGGCTTAAATAAGCACATTTGAGTAGTATATCTATAACTGATGGTTGACTGAAGCTTGGCCTTCTTGCGCAGGTAATAAAATACGACATCCATATGCTGAAATTTTGTGACAAGCATATTATAGTAAACGAAAAAATAGTTAAGGAAAAATATAAACTTTGACAATCTAGATACATGTATAGTGCCTCTCTATATATAGATCCAATGATTAAAAATGTACCTCATCATTCCAGCAACGACCTGGCATTGACATGCGGTAAAACCAATTCTTCTCAGAGACAAGTTTCAGAACAAAGTCCATATCAATAGGCAAAGTTCTAAATTTCACCTTGTAGTGCTCAGCATCATCCTTCCTGCAAGTGCATCACCTGATAAGTTAAAGATGTTGTCTAGCAACACTAAATTGGAACTAAATAAAAGTAGCAACAAGATTACTTTTTTTCGTGATGCATCATAAGTCCATCCTCAAGCCATATGGTGTATACCTGAAACAGGTCAATCTGATGAGGTCCAGATATCTTGTCTTCCTGAAATGGATATTTCAATTGCGTAGTGTGCATTTGAACATCCTTCCCTTTCGAACTTGAACCAAACTCTGTGATATACGGTGACATTTCATATCTTGATGGTTTTTTAGTCTTGGTCTCGAAACTCAAAGTTATTTTTGCAAAAGGGATCTGACTTGGGAGGGCACTATCACTGATGAAAATTGTGTCTCTGAGTCCATACCAACTTGGACTGCTTTCAAAGGGGCAACTTTTAGTGGCCCAGTATATTCACGAGAATGTGTATCCTGTTGTGCAGTAGTTGGATTCCTATCTGATGGTTCATGCGCTGCTGCCTCAAATACATTTCTAACAGGCTCGGGAGCTTCTTCATGAGGCTGTTAAGGTTTAATGTTGAATTAATGTCCAAAAAATTAAGAAAGATGAAAATATTCCAGATTTTGCACGAACAAATTAAAAGGAACGCCTCTTTTTTTATATGCAATAAAAATACAAACAAAATTACCTCATAATCTTTATCTGGAATGAAATCGTCATTTTCACCGTGTGGAATATATGTATGCTGCTGATGTTCCGATTCATGGGGATTGTTTCCACCTCCATTCCCATTTTCATTGTCTTGATTGTCTGATTCTGCCAAGTATCATAAATTATTTGCTAATGTAAGGTTTTATATACATATGTATTACATTTTGAAAGCGATCTTTCTTTTACCTTGGAATCAGCAGATGACTTTGTCAAAATCGATTTCTTGATTTCTTTGAATTGTGATTCCATATAATCATGAAGAGCTTGAAATCTCTTGTCAACCTATGAATGTCAAAAATTAATGTAAAACACAGTCTTGGTACTAACTATTTCAACCGTACCGAAATTAAAATTTAAATAAACTTACTTGTATCTTGAATGAAGTTAGATCCATGACCTCATCCTATTAGGTTGACCTATTTTCAGGTTGTTGTCTTGCTGCACAACCGTGAACATCCACATTCACTGGTTGTTTTGGTTTGATGCGATGACTTGAACTATTAATTGCGTCTTTCTCTCTCTCAGTTTGAGGCTCAGATGCAGTTTTTATCGATTGTATTGGCCTTGTCAGTGGTGTTGCTGATTTGCGACTGCGAGTGCTTGTGTTTCTCGAATTTTTTGGGGCAGAATCAAGCTTTAGCTTCTTTGGTTGGGGATTCGATGACTGACCAACAATAGATTGATTAGACCTCTTTAGTATGTTGAGCGGAGGAGGTGAACTAAAATCGTCATATCCGTCAGGAAATGAAGTTGTTGTTGAATGGTATTCACATCCAGGATCAATGTAGTGAGGCAAATCAAGTTCATCAACCTCATTGGCAGTAGGTGTAATATTCTGGTGAACTAGCTGCGATGAAGAAAAGAAAGTGTAAACAACATCAACACACTAGTTTACCGTCTAATTATATTTTAACTCAGTAACTTTGGATAATGATAGAATCCAATAATACTTAGATACACATTAAATAATCAAGTAACTACATTATACTGGATACGGATAACGGTAGATCTCAAATATATAAGGATACACATTTAAACAGAAAACAGTTATAAGTATTTGGGTCTTACCTTATTGCCTTTGTTCTTAAACATTCCTTTCATGAGACAATTAAAGATGATTTCCTCCTTAACCATACGCCAATTCAAGATTCTTGGAATAAAGTCACCTTCGTGAATGGCTAAGTCCTCGCCAACCTCCGAACAACATTCATAAAACCAGATTTGGAGTGCATATGGCATTCCAGTTAATCGATACATTTTTTGTGTAGGATTAATGGATTGCCGGATTGATTTAATCAATGATTGAAAATCTAGCTTGCCCCATGGAAATTGGGTGTATCTGTCATCATCCACCAAATGAAAGTCTCTGTCCTCAATTTTCACCGAATCTCGTTGGGAAAATATAAATGTGTGGATGAAGTATAGAATTGCAATTTTAACTGCATCCATCTTTTTTCATGAGAGCATTTTATCAGATCTCTTCTCTTGACAATGTCCATTCCTGGGAAGTAAGTTGACTTAAGCCTGTTGGTCGGAGCATTGGTGTAGTCAAAATCACCTTCACTGCCGGTGCATTTGAGACCTGTAATCAACGCAAACTCAAGCAATGTAAACTTCAGAATGGTTTCGTTTATAAGTATCCAGAACTCGTTTGGGTTGTCCTGTTCAACTTCCCGAGTCATAAAGCACCTTGCGAATTGTGCTTGAAATGTACACTTTGGTATATTAAGATATATACCAAACTGTGTCTGTCCAAAAAGTGCCTTCTGTTGATCGGTGAGTTTTTGAGTCAAGTGATCCACGATATCGTCATTCCCTGCACTACTCATATGTAATGGGTATTGAGGAGGGTTTTTGATGAAATATTTGTATTCCTGCGTATATCAAAATGTTTGTCAGACACATTAAAATAGGAGTTAACATTAGAAGACATGTATAGCAACATGCAACCTTGGATAATTATAGAATCCAAAATTACTTGGATACACATCAAACCAGCAAGTAACTCCATTATACAAGATACAGATAATACTAGATCTCAAATATCTAAGGATACACATTTAAACAGCAAACATCTATAGGTATACTTGGATACATGTTAACACTGTATCCAAGATTATAAGCTTGGATACATTGTAACAGTGTTAAGGATACTTCCCAATATCTAAGGATACACATCTAAACAACAAATAAATATAGGTATATTTGGATACATGTTAATATTGGATACAAGTTTGTAAGCTTGGATACATTGTAACAGTGTTAAGGATACATGTTACCAACATCTCAAATAGCAGGTTGCAGTAGTATTTGGTACATGTTAACATGAATTAACCCTGGATACATGTAACACAAGATTTGCTTACAATGTTATCCCTGGATATGTATTGCATTATTTTGATTTGAAACTTTAAATTTACAAAATTTACACATTTACAACTCAGATAGATATATGTATACTTGGATACATGGAAAATAACACTGGATGCATGGTAACAAGTTGAGGATACACCTAATCAACAAATCACAAACCCAGATAACAAAATTCCCCAGGTTAACTCACATAATTGGATACATGTTAACAAGATCCCAACGTGTCACGACCCAATTTCTCGGTCATGATGGCACCTACAACCCCCGGTAGGTGAACCAATCCCCGTAGCCCAGAACAGTTAGTAATGGGCTAATATCTAGCAAATAAGGGAACAAGACGAATAAAATAGATAACAGGGATATAAATATATACATATGCGGAAACTAAACCAAAACCCCAAGACCTGGTATCATAGTACAGAGCCAAACTACATACATGGAGTGCAAAATAAACCAAAACTATATATACAAATGTCTCCAAATGGTAATAGAGTACATGAAGCCAAAGATAAACTAAAGCTAAGCTCCGATCGCCAAGAGCTCACCCTCAGCCTGAAGTAGTCTCCAACAGATCTCCAAGCACGAATCACAATGGTCTAACGGCGATGGCCCACGCTAGGATCTGCACCCCAAAGATGCAGGGGGTAGGGGTGAGCACCAAATGTGAGCATAAGGTACCCAGTAGTATCATAGGCCGACTGGGCAACACTATAAGATAAAAGCGCAGTAATAGACAGAATAGAAGCAAGCAGTCACAGAAATCAACGAATGATACACAGGAACTAGCCCAGAGGGAAATCAACAGAACCACATATGAGGCTAGTAAGCAGAATATACACACCAAAGGCACAGGTGAAAGTAAGAAACAACGCACCTGAGGTCCTTGCAATAACAGTGTATATAAAATAAGTTTACGAAATGGACGGTATACCGGTAACCTCAAGTGTAAGAAGAAGAGAGAAAGAGTATTAATAGGCATGCTCAGAAACATGAATCAAACTCAACTAATCATACCAATCTCATACTTTTCCATAATAGAGAACAATTTTGTAAGTAAAAAGCAAAAGTCTACCTACAGTCCCCCGGCCGCCCATACAACCGAGGAACACAAACAAGTGAAAACAAACCCTCCGGCATCCCATACTACCGGAGCGTACAATCAGCAAACAGCAAACAAGGGTGGAGCCTCAAACAATGAATGATATGATGCATGAAGATCTCAAGTGCCATGGTATCTCTGTATGTACCTCCTCCGGCGCCGATCCGGCCCAGCAGGTAGGTTCCATGGAAGGACTCTGCCCGTATACCTCTACTCCACCGTATACCCCTCCTCCGGCACACGCAGCCCGTAGCCCCTGGCCCGGATAGCAAGGTCTATGGAGGTCCCAGACCCCATACTAAAACTCAGTATCAGAACATGTATCAAGATAGAGACCCAGTCTCGATATCAAGATAGAGACCCAGTCTCGAATATGCATGCCCAGACCCTGTCCAGGACTAAAAATAGTAGGAGAATATCTCAAAAAACCCCTCCAAGGGTGCCCGGGCGTAGCCGGGTCTAAACAGTCAAAAGTCATCTCAGGTGCTCGGTCCGACCGAGGCTAAAAATCATCTCAAGTAACAAGAAAACTCAACTAGCACCCCGGCCCTGCCGAGTCTAGCGATAATCATAAAACTGATGATTTTAAACATAATTTTACTTTCTTGCCCAAAAATTCCACAAGTGAAATCAACCATTTCCAAATCATTTCCATCAAAAATGGCCCCCCCGGGCCATGCAAGGTTTAGAAAACAGTGCCAGTAGGCCCGAAGCCAAAACCACAGTAAAACATGGATAAAACCTCTTTATATGCATGGAAATGGTATGATCATACACAATAGCTGCCCCGCAGCTCACAATCAACCTATCGACCCTGCACAGGCCCACAGCTACTCAGCAAGCATAACCAGCCTAGAAGGATAATTCTATGCCCGGGACTCGCGGACATTCCCAAAATCCCACCTTCTATGTTCCAGAGTCAACAAGGCCTCACAGGACCACAAGGGTAAATAAAATATAACGACAATTACTACAAGCAACGGAGGAATAAAAATAGGCGGACATGAATAAAGCGGTCAAGGTCTGTGGTACCAACCTAATAACCCAACCCAAGGATGCCTATTAATACAATTTTATTTTATATATACGGAGTCTAGGGAAAATAAACCGTAACCTACCTGTCGTCCGACGACAAGCTGCTGGAACAACGACGTCCAAGCTCGAACCACTCCGAGAAAATCCAAAACTAAATCGGAATCGGATTCGGATTTGGGACGGAATAACTTGACGTAGATAATTGATATAGCTTATATTTGGTATAGAGAATTAAGTAAAGGATATGATGGAGTACACTCTACGTAATATATATAAGTATGGCAGCAACCTTCATACACCAACAAACAATGGATTTAATGGTTGTGATATCCGTGTGTGTTTGTATATAAAATTTGAAATGATTTTCAACCTTTTCATCAAGCATGACATGTAGTTAGTTGATATCATCTTCTCATTGATGGCCAGCACATCAGCAACATTAACATTAATTGTCCACTTCTCCACCACTTCCACGTGGAAGTGGTGGTGCCACCAATACTTTTTATCTCGTTATATAAATATTTGGGTATTGCGTAAATTCGTGGTAAAATAAATATAATATTTTAAATATACCATAATTCATAGAAAATTATTTCGAATAAAACCTACTATATTAAAATAATAAATTTTAACATAACTAAATTTACTATCTCCGTTAAAATATTACGGAGTATAAAAACCTT
>QJPP01003142.1:0-106166 GCA_003996215.1 Jaltomata sinuosa | reverse complement strand
TCCTCCGGCACACGCAGCCCGCAGCCCCTGGCCCGGATGGCAAGGTCCATGGAGGTCCCAGACCCCATACTAAAACTCAGTATCAGAACATGTCGCCCGGAAGCAAGTCCGGTATCAGGATGGAGACCCAGTCTCGAATATGCAATGCCCAGACCCTGTCCAGGACTAAAGTAGTAGGAAAATGTCTCAAAAACCCCTCCAAGGGTGCCCGGACGTAACCGGGTCTAAACAGTAAAAAGTCATTTCAGGTGCTCGGTCCGACCGAGGCTAAAAATCATCTCAAGTAGCAAGAAAACTCAACTAGCACTCCGGCCCTGCCGAGTCTAGTGTAGTAGTAAAACTGGTGTCTTAAAACATAATTTTACTTTCTTTTACCCAAGAATACTCACAAGTGAAATCAACCATTTCCAAATCATTTCCATAAAAAATGGGCCCCCGGGCCATGCAAGGTTTAGAAAACAGTGCCAGTAGGCCCGAAGCCAAAACCACAGTAAAACATGGATAAAACCTTTTTATATGCATGGAAATGGTATGATCACACACAATAGCTTCCCCGCAGCTCACAATCAACCTATCGACCCTGCACAGGCCCACAGCTACTCAGCAAGCATAACCAGCCTAGAAGGATAATTCTATGCCCGGGACTCGCGGACATTCCCAAAATCCCACCTTCTATGTTCCAGAGTCAACAAGGCCTCACAGGACCACAAGGGTAAATAAAATATATTGTCAAGTACTACAAGCAACGGAGAAACAAAAGTAGGCGGACATGAATAAAGCGGTCGAGGTCTGTGGTGCCAACCTAATAATCCAACCCAAGGATGCCCATTAATACAATTTTATTCTATATATGCGGAGTCTAGGGAAACTAAACCGTAACCTACCTGTCGTCCGACGACAAGCTGCTAGAACAACGATGTCCAAGCTCGAACCACTCCAAGAAAATCCAAAACTAAATCGGAATCGGAATTGGATTTGGGCTTGAATAATTTTGACGTAGATAATTGATTTACTTTATCAAATGTCTCGGGACTTTTCTCCCAATATATAAAGAGTTAGAAGTCCCCCGAAATACCAAATCGAAGGTCTACGAGTCTAGTTTCCTACGCACAAAACCTCACGTCCAACTGATCTCAGAGGATTGTCTGGCAGAAAACGGGTTGCGAACCGGGTCGCGAACCGGGTCGGGTTAAACTCGATTTAAGCCTCGACTTCACGTTTTAAAATGCCATTTCAGTTCCGAAACAGTGATCCGGCAGCTTTTCAGCTTGGAATTCTCTCTCATTCTGTGTTTTTAAGCTAGTTGGGCTTGTTTGGTTGACTTTGGTCAATATTCGAAGAAAATGGATGTAATGACCCTTCCGGTCATTTCCACGTATAAGTTTTGAAGTCAAGCAAATTGACAAAAGTTATCGTAAGTTCTTTAAGAAATTTCCTGAACTTTGGGTCAAATGTCCCAGGGATTTTCTCCCAATATATAAAGAGTTAGAAGTCCCTCAAAATACCAAATCGAAGGTCTACGAGTCTAGTTTCCAACGCACAAAACCTCACGTCCAACTGATCTCGGAGTAAAGAGTTATGACTGTTTTACCGCGGACTGTCTGGCAGAAAATGGGTTGCGAACCGGGTCGCGAACCGGGTCGGGTTAAACGCGATTTAAGCCTCGACGTCACGTTTAAAAATGCCATTTCAGTTCCGAAACAGTTATAAAAAATAAGGGAGGATCCCGAGAGAATTCTTGAGTATCGAAATCGTGCGTATTTGAAAATACGTTATTTAAAAGTTGAATTGGGTAAAAATTATATTATTATTGCCTTTTTAAAATATTTTAAAGGTTTATGAAAAATATCTTTGATACGATATAAGTGTATATGTATTTATTTTATAAGATTTTTATACTCCGTAATATTTTAACGGAGATAGTAAAATTTAGTTATGTTAGAATTTATTATTATAATATAGTAGGTTTTATTTGAAATGATTTTCTATTAATTATGGTATATTTAAAATATCATATTTATTTTACCACGAATTTATGCAATACCCGAATATTTATATAACGGAAGAGACGACGAGGTGTTAAATAACCCCCACTTCCACGTGGAAGTGGAGGGGAGGGCCACCCAAGGTGACAAGCTGCCACATGTCGACAGCAATGGCAATTGCTGCCAACACATTTAAGCACTTAAGCAATTGAACAATTGAAATGTAAATGGCTGCCAAACTTAATCATTTGGAGCAAATTGCAAAGGCAATTGCTGCCTAACGTGCATTATACTTCTATATCTATGCTGCCTACTCACTTTAAGGATTGAGCAATTACTTGCTAATTGCTGCCAACGTTGACATCACTTCTTTGAAATATAATTGTGGTGCAAAAATTACCACAGTACATCATTCACTTGTCACGTTAAAGGTTGAATCCAATAAGCAAGATCTTGATAATTTATTGGATCACCGAAAAGAAAGTTGATTATCTACGTCAAGTCGTTCCATCCCAAATCTGATTCCGATTCCGATTTAGTGTTGGATTTTCTCGGAGTGGTTCGAGCTTGGACATCGTTGTTCTAGCAGCTTGTCGTCGGACGACAGGTAGATTACGGTTTATTTTCCCTAGACTCCGTATATATAAAATAAAATTGTATTAATGGGCATCCTTGGGTTGGATTATTAGGTTGGTATACACAGCCTCGACGCGGCTTTATTCATGTCCGCGCTACTTTTGTTGCCTCCATTGCTTGTATAAGTTTTGCCGATATATTTTATTTACCCCTTGTGGTCCTGTGAGGCCTTGTTGACTCTGGTAACATAGAAGGTGGGATTTTTGGGAATGTCCGCGAGTCCCGCGGGCATAGTATTATCCTTTAGGCTGGTTATGCTTGCTGAGTAGTATGGCCTGTGCAGGGTCGATAGGTTTGTTGTGAGCTGCGGGCAACTATTGTGTGTGATCATACCCATTTCCATGCATATTAAAAGAGGTTTTTTCCCCGTGTTTTACTGTGGTTTTGGCTTCGGGCCTACTGGCACTGTTTTCTAAACCTTGCATGGCCCGGGGGGCCCATTTTTGATGGAAATGATTTGAAAATGGTTGATTTCACTTGTGGAGATTTTTGGGCAAGAAAGTAAAATTATGTTTAAAATCATCAGTTTTACGATTATCGCTAGACTCAGCAGGGCCGGGGTGCTAGTTGAGTTTTCTTGTTACTTGAGATGATTTTTAGTCTCGGTCGGACCGAGCACCTGAGATGACTTTTTACTGTTTAGACCCGGCTACGCCCGGGCACCCTTGGAGGGGTTTTTGAGATATTTTTCTACTATTTTTAGTCCTGGACAGGGTCTGGGCATGCATATTCGAGACTGGGTCTCTATCTTGATATCGAGACTGGGTCTCTATCTTGATACATGTTTTGATACTGAGTTTTAGTATGGGGTCTGGGACCTCCATGGACCTTGCCATCCGGGCCAGGGGCTACGGGCTGCGTGTGCCGGAGGAGGGGTATACGGTGGAGTAGAGGTATACGGGCAGAGTCCTTCCATGGAACCTACCTGCTGGGCCGGATCGGCGCCGGAGGAGGTACATACAGAGATACTATGGCACTTGAGATCTTCATGCATCATATCATTCATGTTCGAGGTTCCACCCTTGTTTGCTGTTTGCTGATTGTACGCTCCGGTAGTATGGGATGCCGGAGAGTTTGTTTTCACTTGTTTGTATTCCTCGGTTGTATGGGCGGCCGAGGGACTGTAGGTAGACTTTTGCTTTTTACTTACAGAATTGTTCTCTATTATGGATAAGCATGAGATTGGTATGATAAGTTGAGTTTGATTCATGTCTCTGAGCATGCCTATTATTACTCTTCCTCTCTTCTTCTTACACTTGAGGTTACCGGTAACCGCCATTTCGTAAACTTATTTTATATACACTGTTATTGCAAGGACCCAGGTGGCGTTGTTTCTTACTTTCACCTGTGCCTTTTGTGTGTATATTCTGCTTACTAGCCTCATATGTGGTTCTGTTGATTTCCCTCTGGGCTAGTTCCTGTGTACCTTTCGTTGATTTCTGTGACTGCTTGCTTCTATCTCTGTCTATTACTGCGCTTTTATCTTATATGTGCCCAGTCGGCCTATGATACCTACTGGGTACCTTATGCTTCGCATTTGGTGCTCACCCCTACCCCCCTGCATCTTTGGGTGCAGATCCTAGCGTGGGCCATCGCCGTTAGATCGCTGTGATTCGTGCTTGGAGATCTGTTGGGGACTACTTCAGGCTGAGGGTGAGCTCTTGGCGATCGGAGCTTAGCTTTAGTTTATCTTTTGCTTCATGTACTCTATTACCATTCAGAGACATCTGTATATATAGTTTTGGTTTATTTGCACTCCATGTATGTAGTTTGGCTCTGTACTATGATACCAGGTCTTGGGGTTTGATTTAATTTCCGCATATGTATATATATATACTCCTGTTACCTATTCTTTCGCTTGTTGGTTAGACAGTAGCCCATTACTAACTGTCCTGGGCTACGGGAATTGGTTCGCCTACTGGGGGGTTGTAGGCGCCATCATGACCGAGAAATCGGGTCGTGACAATGGCCTAGGATGGAAATTCCGTTAGCGCCGTTAGCTTCGAAAGGCCGAGTTTGTGTTAGGTAGTTGATTGGTTTGTGTCCCGGGTGAGCCGGGCTCATTTTAGATGTTCGGTTGGCATTAGTTAGTGTTGACTTGGGTTAACATTTCTCCGATACGACCTCGTGTGGAAGTTTCATCAATTCCGTTGAGTTCGAAACATCGTTTTCACTCTAATAGCACTATTGGTTTTTGAGTATCGGGTTCCTATTATGCCTGGAATGCCCCGTGGAGTTTTTAGAAAAATTGCAGATTTTCTGTTGCAGGCAAGCCTTCAGTGCAATCATGCCAAGGCCAGTGCGATTGCGCCTCAGCGCCTACCGCCCGCCAGCGCGATAGCGCCGAGGCGCCTGGCTCCCTTCAGCGCAATCGCGCCCCTTTAGCGCCGTTGGCGCTGGCCAATTTTCCAACAGTATATATTCTTGGTCTTTGATTTTTTCAGCTTATTGCTCCTTTGTTTCCAACTCTAACCTGAAAGCCCTCTCTACCAAAGTGTTCTATTTTGTTCCTAACTTGGAGAATTTTCTGTATTGCTCGAAAATCTCGCTTCTTTGTCAATTGGTAAGTCCTCTTCTTCCCAAAGTTACTTTTCCACCATTGTTACAAGACCACCATTGTTGCTATTTTCAAAAGCTTGGAATTTCCTTGTAGATTCTGCCCTCTTGAGCTTTGCATAATTGTGGGTTCAGAGTTTTCACCTCCTTAGCTTGCCCTCTCATTGCGGTAAGTAATTCTTGCTCTATTTTCGGATTTCACTCTTGAATCTCCCTTCTTTATTTTCCTTTTTAGCGGGCTTTTTTGTGCCATTTTCCTTGGCCAAATTTGCTCAAATTTTGAGCACGCGCTCCCGGGATTGTAAGGAACACATGGGTATTTTTCGTTTCCAGTTTTGGATTGTGGGACCCACGAGCCCGTTTGTGGCCCGGATTTTGATCCGGTCATATTTATAGCATTATGGGTATCATTAGTCTCGTATTAATGTGTAAATTATTGTGTTGATAGTAGTTTTGCAAATTAGAGCTTCTCGGAGCAGTTCAAGCCTGGACGACGCCATTCCCACAGCTAGTCATCGAATGACAGGTAGGTTATGACTTTCCCTACCTAGACTCTGCGAATATAGGCTATAACTGCATTAATTAGTATCCTTGGGTGGGTTGTTATAGGTTTGTACCCCAGACCTTGTCCGTCTTTTCTGTTCGTTTATTTCACACGCTGATTGTAGTATTCGTGTAGTATTGTATATCACCCTTGTGGTCCTGTGAGGCCTTGTATTGACTCTGGAACATAGACGGTGGGTGATTTGGGAATGTCCGCGAGTCCTGGACATAGAGATATTCTTTTAGGCTGGTTATGTTTGCTGAGTAGCTGTGGAGCCTGTGCATGGCCGGTAAGAATGTTTGTGAGTCATTGGGCTAATTTATATTTGTGTGTGAGCATATCATCCATGAAAGAGGTTTTCCCTGCATGTTTTACTTTGGTTTTGGCTGCGAGCCACTATAGATGGTTTTTCCTAAACTTGCATGGCCCCGAGGGCCCTTTTTGGTATACTTGATGATAAAAATGGGATTTTGGATGATACCACACTTGATTTCCTACTGATACTAGGCTTTGCTGGGCAGAGCAGTAGCCCTGATTTTCTACTGGTACTAGGCTCTGTTGGGCAGAGTACTACACTTGATTTCCTACTGATACTAGGCTCTGCTGGGCAGAGCACTAGCCCTGATTTTCTACTGATACTAGGCTCTGCTGGGCAAAGCACTAGACCTGATTTCTGACTGATTTAGACCCGGATACACTCTGGGCACCCTCTGAGAGGGTTATTGAGACTTTTTATCACTAATTTAGACCCGAGTATACTTTGGCACCCTTTGAGAGGGTCTTTTGAGATTACTACTACTATTTTAGACCCGGTTCAATTCCGGGCACGTACTTTGAGGCTTTGGTTCTCTGAAATTTTACATTCGTTAGTGTATGTGGTCAGGGACCTCCATGGTCCCTCCGTTCCAGGACCTGGCTAGGAGCCGAGCGTGCCGGAGGAGGGGTATACGACGTAGGATGAGGTATAGCGGGCACGTCCCACCATGGGTCCTCCTACCAAAGTACTGGGGAGAGGTACATACAGGGTTACTATTACTGGTTCCATCGTTATCATCATCATACATATTTCACTCGGATTCCACCCTTGTTTTCTGTGTGTTCAGTGTACGCTCTGGTTGTATGGGCGGTCGGAGGGTTTGTTTTCACTTGATTGCGTTCCTCGGTTGTATGGGCGGTCGTGGGACTTTAGGTAGTTTAAATTACTCTTGTTGCATTATAGAGCTGGTTATGGTCCTTTTTTCTTGGTGATCTAACGGTTATTAGTCTGTTGAGGCTCTGGTTGTGGGATTTTGATTATTGAGAGGGCTAAGGAGTCCTATCTTATTGAGGCACTTTTGTGTGGCCTTCTGAGCAGATTGTGAGTTTCTGGTTCCATTCTTATCAGGATTTGAGTAGTATTTCTCGGTTATTGTGGGTTAGTTATTCCATCCTACGGGTGTACTTGTGAGGTGGATTCCTGTTCATGCTATCTTGAAGTTGGATTGGTGTAATGATTTCCTTATGCTTGTTGATTCCATCTTGAGTATGTTAGACTGCTTTCCTTCTTTTCCTTTTACTTGAGGTTACTGGTATACCGCCATGTCTCTAAACTCTCTCCTTTTATATATTATTGTTGCAAGGATTCCAGGTGCGTTCTTCTTCCTTACGCCTGTGTTTTTGTGTTATTTATCTGTTTTGTGCTAGCATGTATACTTGTTACTCTTGTTTGATTGCTCCTTGTTCTTCTTCCTTGCTTCCGTGACTGCTTGCTTGTATTCTGTTTATTACTGTTTTTATATCTTATTTGCGCTCAGTCGGCCGATGATGCCTACTGAGTACCCGTTGTCTTGGTGCTCATACTACACTTCTGCATCATTCTGGTGCAGATATTAGTTGAGCTTTCACTGTTGATCGTGTTTGAGACTTGTGCAGCTTTTGGGAGGTTTGAGACTAGGGTGAGTGCCTTACGATCGGGGCTTGTCTGTATCTCATCTTTTGTATTGATACTCTTTGTATATTCGGAGACAGTTGTACTTATCTTTTGTTACTTCTAGATCCCACCATCTCCCCCTTAGATTCATGCCACGTTCTAAGTCTATGGACCTCCCACTAACCTATAAACGGAACTATGATCATTTTAATCTAACAGGGCAAACATTACTCTAGGAGTTAATCTGAATATACACTTCCTTCTATAGTCTAAGGATCACCCTTACCTAAAAATCTTGGCCTCAACCTTTCTATCTCATATAAGGGTTGTACATATCACACTCAATAACTTCCAACCTATCCCTTGCAAAGACATATCAAGCTTACATGGTTCTAACTCCCAAAGCTCTCTCTTTCTACTACCTACCAAATCAAATGCATTAAAGCCTATACCGAGAGGCTCAAAATTGCCTATCCTTCTCTAACTCACATACATATATATCATGCCTATACATTCACACTTGCTGCAACTCATCACTTAAACTCTTGCATACATTATACCAAGCCTACCAGAAAATACCACAAAGCTATCATTCTCACTCTCATACCATCATCCTTTTGTTCACATCCTATACTTGGTCTATACTAGCACAAGAAATTACCACTCTTTAATCCACACCAAGGGATGTATCATCCCATTACCCATCTAGTAAAACACAACTCTAAATACATACTTCAATCAACTATCATTCCCCCGTCTAGGCTACCATACTTCTGATTTCATAATTCTGGCTCTAGGTTCATTCTACTACTAATGGCTTACAATACAACATCTGTCGGGCGGCAACACTACCCAAGGATCTAGGAACACATTTTTCCCTCTTACGGAATAATTAGTAACAAGTTTATGGGAGAGAATCTAAGAGCACCTCGCCGATAGATAATCTGAGATTTACTACTTCTGGCACCTCATATATGAGGTATAGACAGCGGAACTAGGAACAACGCATAAGTTTGGAGGATAAATAGAGTTAAACTCTATCGCACGACATTGATTATGAAAGAAGTGAATTCTTTCCTAAAACATCTCATAGCCTCCCCATCATAGATGTGGCACGCTTCACACCTATGAAAGAGACTCTACTTGATGCGGCTTTCAGACACCCTAGGACTCTTGAACTTGTTGCTCTGATACCAAGTTTGTCACGGCTTGAGCCTACCCCCTGGATGTAACACGGGACTCAAGATCACAAGTGATCTCAAGATAACCCTTTGTCATTAGCATGACTTGAAGATAGAGCAAAATGTAAGAACGAAGCTTAACTGAAGTAATGAGAAACTCAAGCCACTATATAAATAAAAGTCTAAGAGTGACAACCCAAATACAGCTGAACATCTGACTCTATGTCTAAAAGCCTCTACTACTGGCGAGTTTCTGGGACAATCCCCCAGCTAACTCTAAATACTGAAATATTGAATACACAATCTAAATACTGAAATAAAACTAAACTCCAAGTCCTCAAAAGAGGAGGACTCACCTCGCTGACTGGATGTGCTGCTGATCAACTAGCCACAGACTGGGGAGCGAGCTACAGAATCTACATCATAATAGGATTCAGCACAAAAGTATGTGGTTAGTATTATGGAATGTACTGAGTATATGAGATATGCATAGGTCATGACAAAAATATACTTGAAAGTGTGTTTAAAACTGAGATCATACATAATTTGTGATAAGACATGCTTAAACTAACCTTGAAGCTAAAATTATATGGTAATAGTAAAATCTGTAATGTAATGACTCAATGCAATATCATAAGCTAGAAACATAATCATAAGTAGTAAGTCTGAAATCTGGGAGCAAAGAGTCAATACATTTCTAAACTTGAAACTGTTTTTGTGGGGGGTTCTCTAATCGACATAGACCATGTGAGCTACATGGAATCCGATGTATACGCCCCATCGAGAGGACCCAATATACCTTGCCAGGGTATAGAGGCATGACAGTGGTGTGATCACTAAAACTAATGCCCAACAGAGGGGACTTAGAACCTACGGGGGCACGTAGTTCTGAGACTATGGGTACTCTCACCCTGTCTAACTCAGTGCTAATACTACTCCCAAAATATATATATATAGCTCATATAATACTGGGGCATATCTGATGCCAAAACTGATCATAACTGGTGACATATCTGATGTCAAATCTGTTCATAAAACATGGGGCATATATGATGCCAAAATTGATCATAACTAGTGACATATCTGATGTCAAATATGTTCATAAAACATGGGGCATATCTGATGCCATATCAATTTCGTATCATAAGTTTTAAAGCTTTGCAAAATCATAATTCAAGATATACTTTCCTTTCTAAAATCATAACTTGAAGAATTAGGCATGCAATTTCATGAAAATAGGGGTCATGTTATCTAAACATACCAATTTTACTTGAAGACATGCAATCCAAAGGAATCATGCTAAAATTCATGCTTAACATATGGGCTTTTGAAAACACTTACAAAACTTCAATCGAAGCATGGGTAATAGATGAAAAATCATGAATAAGAAACCACTCATAAAAACCCATGCAAAATCATGCAATTTAGAGTTAGAATCCATAGAAGAATCACGAGGAAACAATTTTAGAAGGACCCATAAGATTTGGGTAAGAACCCTAGTTTAGAAATCCATAATTTCAATTTAGAAGATTGGGTTTTAGGCATAAGGGTGAAGAAATCCCTTATTGAATACCCACATACCTTGATGGAAGCTAACCCATCTGATTTGAAAAGAAAAAAAGAGACTTGAACTTGGAGCTTGAGTCTAGGAGTTGAAACCCTTGCTTGAAGCTTGAGAGGATGGAAAATTCCTTTTCTTCTTTTGGAACTTGATTGGAAGAATGGGAGAGAACTTAGGCCAAGTGGTTCAGGACGACGGACCGTCCTGTGACTCGTGGTTTTGACTTTAGGATATGAGGATCCTCTGATCCTCAGGGATTACGTATGAAAGGACGGGTCATGGAATAGGTTGATGGGTCGTCAACCCACTCATGGAATTTAGAGGACTTGGTACCTCTCTGAATGTGATTCTACAGGTTACACGATGGACCATCGTCGAACCCATCAAGTCATTCGTGGAAACTGGGCAGAAAAACTAAATTTTGACAAACCACGGGTCACTCTACTGACCGTGGTTTTGGTATATGGGTCATGAACCAACAAGTGGTTTTGAAGATGAAAATTTTAAGGTTCTGTTCAGCAACTACGAGTCATAATACGGACCGTGGTTCAGAACCACGGTTCATCATTTCCATCCGTCATCACTGGCAGCACTGCAGTAAACTGCCCATAAATTTTTACTCCGGACTCGGATTAATGCGCGGTCACTGGCGTTGGAAAAAATACTGAAAAACCTTTTATTTGGTGGGTACTAGGACACCTAATTTTTTATATTTTAGGAGTTATGATCATTTGAAGTTGACCCTTGAAAAATCTTACACTAAAACTCAATCGGTAAGGAAGCTTTCAACTCAACTTTGAGCTAGAGGTTCTTTATGACCCTTATTCATATCTAATACACCTTCAAACTTAATGATAGGTCTTAATACTTATATACATGGAAAATTTATCTAGTTCGGGTCTAACAACTCATGAAGAACAGTTCAGATTTGTCTTAGAATTTCTGGGGTGTTACAATTGTACTCTATTAGAAGCTTCTGTACTGTCGATACCAAGTCTTGGGATTGGTGTAGTATCATTTATATATATATTTTGGGTTGTTGCTTCCGCATGTTTTATCTTTATATTCAGCTTCCGCTTATTTTTCCTTGTTGGGCATAATTGGTTAGGTAGTAGCCCATTACTAACCGTTCCGGGCTACGGGAATGGTTCGCTTACTAGGGGGTTGTAGGTGCTATTATGAACTAAGAAATCAGAGAGTTACAGCTTGGTATCAGAGCTCTAGATTCATCGGTGTCATGGTACAGAAGCAAATGTCCATGTAGAGTCTCGTGGATCGGTACGATGACGTCTGTATCATATCTGTGGGGGGCTACAGGGCATTGTTAGGAAAAGTTTCATCTTCTTGGATCCTTATCATGCGTTCCTGGATCTATTGACTTCTAAACTTCGGTTGTTTCATTCCTTCTCAGATGCCTAAGATGAGTTCAATAGTGGTTGATATCGAGGCTTCTATGCCTGTTGCTTTAGTGCTTCCGTCAGCGCCTGGACTTAAGAGTGAGAGTTTACCGCACCATATAGGGGGTGTGGGGTCAGCCCAGCCTCCGATTGGATTTACAGCTACTTCAGTTCTTCAGGACACCTTGGCTAGAACTCTAAGTCCTCCGGTGGGTGCTTCAGTACCCGGTTATTCGAGTAGTGCTTCAGCTAGGGTTGAGCTACCAGTTCTTCGACAGGGTTGTCTGTCAGTATTGGAGTATGAGGCGAGATTTCATGACATGGTTAGTCGTACTGCTAGGGCTGTACCATCAAGGTTTGATAGGGTTCAGAGTTTCATGGGAGGTTTGATTTCACCACTCTATTTGGCGACCGAGCACTTGGTTACAGTTGGGATGACTTTTCTTTAGGTAGTTGACCATGCTTGGGCTGTTGAGGGTTTGTGCCATGAGGCTTATGGAGGTAGTGCTAAGAAACATCATCGCCAGGACAGTTCTCAAGTTTCACAGACTCGAGTTAGGGGATTCTCCACCTGAGATAGGTTTAATTGCTTCTTGTCTACCGGACCAGTTTCAGTTGCTCCGAAAGTTTCAAAGAGTACTGATACAAGACATGTTGAGCTTAGCGGCCATAGTACGGGTCAGGTTCTTCGAGGTTTGCATTCAGGTTGTGTAGGCTGTGGTGGCTGGTCAGGTTCAGCGAGATCTTCTCGCCTAACTTCTTTCTGCTGGTTTTGCTTTTAGTATGGTGAGTATGGCCACTATGTTAGGGATTGCCCTATGATCGCGCATTCCAGTCAGCATAGTTATTATGATTGTGGGGTAGTTGGCCACTATTCTAGAGACTATCCCTGGTGAGAGATGGTCGAGCCCTCAGTTTCGACTACTCAGTCCAGAGTTAGACCCCGTCAGTTCGATGCCCCTCTTGGTGGGCCCGAGGTAGAGGTTCCTAATATCATTGCTCCAGGTTAGGCTTTTGACACCTTCGGCTTGTGATAAGTCCTGCTCGCGTTGCGATTCTATCCCTTCTGACATTATTTGCTTATATGCCTACCTGCTACTTGTTTAGTTGTTTGACTACTTGAGTTGTAGTATCTATGCATTGTTTTATTGGTAGTTTATTCTTTAGTAGTGGATGGGGTAAGATGTCCTTGACAGGTGTTTACCCCGAGTTGTAGCATCTGGTTAGTTCTTGTTAGTTTGTTTATGGTTGGGTTTATTTTCTGTTTTGTTGTGGCTCTAGACTTGTGCTGAGTCTTCCCTTTTGAGTGGTCCTAGATGGTTGATTGCCTAGGCTGTCATCTAGCATGGCTAGAGGTTCTTGTTTTGGTTTGGTGTTACCGATAGTTGTGCTGAAGTTTGAGCTTCTGTCTTGAGATGAGAAGTGTTGGTTATGCTAGTGAGCATGATTTGGTTTTGTTTTTCAGGTGATTAGAGTCGACCCTCCTTGTTGGTTGGTTTAGGAGGTTGGCAGGTGTGTGGGTTGTTCCCATAATCTACTTCAGTTTCTTGTCCGGTTGGGTTGTCTTATTATTTTCCCCGGTTCCAGTCGGAATGAATTTCGATCACAGTTCTCTGGATGAGCTTTTGGATTTTGGCATTGTGATTGGGTTTTGGCTTTAGCATTTTCAACTAAGTGTTGACCATAGCCTCGTTGCTGGGTGGTACTCGTAGCATTTTAGGTGAGTTGGGCATCTGGCCCATTCTTCTCCTACTTTATTGAGTTTGGCAATATAGATGTGAGAACTAAGGTAATGGCTCCAGATTTTATTTGAGAAGGAGTTTGTAAGGTTCAGTATATGCTACGGAGAGGTTTTGTTTAGCTGAAAAATGAGGGAGATGACTCCTTGTTCGTGCTTATGTGTTTCAGTAGTTGACTAAGGTGATGATAAAGGTTTGCTTTGGGATTGTGTGTTGGTGATTTGATTCGGCTGTTTACAGATTGCAGTGGCTTTTTCTTCGATCGGTTTGGGGTTCAGTAGCATCTACGGATTTGGGAAAATTGTATATTCATGGCCTAGCTGGCTCTAGCTCTATTAGTGTTCTCCGATGGTGGATGAGTCTACTTATGGGTTTTGACAGAGGCATCGATCGGCAATTGAGATTGAGTTTCAGAATCGTGGGTTGGCAAACTACTTTGGATGGTTCATGGTCGATTCTTCTCGGTTGAAGCTTCTTGAGTTAGAAGGCAATAAGTTCAGACAACTTAGCTTCCCCATTTCAGTTGTGCAGTGACAGTTGGCCTTGGACACCTAGTCCTTGGCTAACCCTTGAGTTAGGCTGGACATTCCAAATTTCAGCGGTGTTCTAGTTAGTACGAAGTTCCTTCTACCATGGTTGGACAGACTCAGCGGTGTAAGTGTTATATCCGATATGACACAACTTTGGGACTCACAAAAAATAATTAAATAAAAAATTAATTTAAAAAGAGAAAAGAGAGAGAAAGAGAGTCGCCACCTAATTTTAGGAAAATCAGGAAACCTTATTAATAATTGAACAAATTTTAGTCTATGAAACCAGTTAGATTCTAGGTAAGGGTTCAAGTTATTTCGAAGGAAAAGGGTTAGACATCCTTCAGAATCCAGAATGGTGGTTCCCGGCTGAACTCATTTTTTCAATTGAGGAGATAAAACAAATTCCTTGATTCTTTCGAGTTAGAGAAAAAGACTCTAAAACTCTAAGAATTCAAGGACAAACTTTTACAAAACGGTCTAATATTTGCCTATCATTAGCTAAAATAAATAAATACAATAAAGAATTATACAACATCTTCGAATTTTAATTCGAATATCTTCTTCAGAAAGCATTTTCGTGTACCTGTAAAAACAAAATTAGTAAAAGTGTAAGTAATGAACTAAAATTAATCAAAAAGAATTAAATAAATAATAACTAAGAATAAACTCGTCTTATATACATTCGAGGCCTTGAAAATCGACGAAAATTTCTTCATCGGCCAATTAAATTGATATTCGGTATAAAACAATCGAACTCAAAATAACATCCGTCTTTTATTATGGGGAGGCCTCGAAAATTCGACGGAGAGATTCTTTCATTGGCCAACTATGAATACTTTTCAAACACAAAATCATATAAAATAAAAATAATATAAAATAATATGCAACAATCTACGCACAATAGCCAAATGAGAGCAACAACATAGCAATATCACCACAGGAATATCATCACTCTAAATAAATTTATTCAAATAAAGTAAATATAATCCCAAAGTTATTGGAATAAATCAATATATGAACAAAACAGTAACTCTAAATCAAACTAACCCAAAGTAAATAAGGAGCTCAGATGTATAGGCACATTAAAACCAAAGCCAAACAAAAGAACATAATCATCAAAGTCATTGCCGGACTTCCCCGTAAGTTCAAGTTCTCCGTCCAAATTCATAGAAAAAGGCTAATGATACATGAACTTATTTGTAAAAAAATGGCAATAATAAAAGGAATTGGAAAGAGGACAAAAGATAATGACAACTACCAATACATGGGAGCTGCTGAAATTGATTTGTTGGTCTGATCTGGGAGTGGAAGGCTCGTTAGACTAGAGAACTTCATCAGAGATGGAGCTTTGACGGGTTCTTCATCGTTGAGTTGTGACCTGCAAAACAGAGGACAATCGTGAAAGGGGAAGAGGGGAAGGGAGAATGGTGTGGAAGAGCTGTCAGCGTGACTGGTTTGTGGGTTTTGGTGGTTGTTTGGTGGTGATAAAGGAGGTAGAGGATGACTGGTTCTGTTCATGTTGGAGCTTGGAGTTTGCCATTAATGGCAGAACTCAGGCAAGGGGAGGGGATGGTGGTTTTGGATGGAGGAGAAGGTTAACGGAGTGAGAGAACAGTGAGGGTGGAGCTGTTGTTGTTGGTTGTGCTCCGTTCATTGGAGCTTGGAGCCAGGGTCTGGTAGAGCGATGGTGAAGTGTGGGGGTAGAGAACGATGGTGATTGGAGATGTTATGGTGGTTTTGATCTTGGTGGGTGGTGGCCGGAGCTCCGGTGTGAGCTTGCCGGAGTCCTGCTAGGGGGAGTTGGACTATTTTGTGCAAGAGAGGATATTTTTTGTTAGAACTTTTTGCCAATTTTAGAAATTTTCACCACCAAGGAGTGTGTAGTGTGTATGAGACACTTTATAAAAAACTTTAAAACCCTAAACCATCTAGGTGGCAAAACAAAACCATGGGCTATCAAAACCGTGTGCTCAAAACCATGTGCTCAAAACTATGATTTACCTAAAATCATGTGCTATTTATTTATCTGTGCAAAAAATATCTTCTCCACCTTTATGTATTAACGGACTATGTAAAAACTAAACAATTGATGATTCAATAAAATTAAATAATATTTATTTATGGAAAAATAATTGTACCAAAAATTAACAATAATTAAAATTAACTAAAATGAATAAAAATTTGATAAAAATCTCAATATGTTCAAAAGTGAGGATAATTATCAATAAATTGTATTATTATTGAAAAAATATGAGAAAAATTATATTCTGTGCAATTTAACGAATAAAAGATGTAAAAATATTAACTTAAAAAATATCAGGCCAAAATTAGGTGTCAACAACTGCCCCTCTTCGTTCAGAGATGATAAAAGAATCTTTGAACGAAGACGTTGACGTGTAGCCAATTTTGACTTGATAAAGAAAAGGAATAACATATGCACAGAATGATGCCAGACTTTGATAGAGTTTTGAAAATGCTCTATGTCTGCTGGCGAGGTTAAATTATTTTAAATAAAAGATAATAAACAAGGAAAAAATGTTCTAGGACAAAAAATAATTACATACCTTTCACATTATTTTCCAAAATCACCTAGTGTCAACCCATTTTTGTTTCATTGAAAGCCGGATAACCTATTTTTGTCTCATTGAAAGGTGGACGACCCAATTTAAATTTGATATGTCACTTTGATCGAGGTGACAACCCACATGTCTCATTGAAACGCGGACAACCCAATTTGAATTTGATATATCACTTTAAACGAGGTGACAACCCACCTTGTCTTATTGAAAGGCGGACGACCCAACTTGAATGTGATATGTCATTTTGAATAAGGTGACAACCCAACGTGTCTCATTGAAAGTCGGACGATCCAACTTGAATTTGATATGTCACTTTGAACGAGGTGACAATTCAATGTGTCTCATTGAAAGGTGGACGACCCAACCTGAATTTAATATATCACTTTGAACGAGGTGACAACCCAACATGTCTCATTAAAAGGCGGACGACCCAACTTGAATTTGATATATCACATTGAATGGGGTGACAACCCAACATGTCTCATTGAAAGGTGGATGACCAAACTTTAATTTTATATGTCACTTTGAACGAGGTGACAACTCAACATGTCTCATAACCATCTGCACTAAACTCATTCGTAGCAAATACAATATGTCACAAAGAAAAATGTGAGGATCCAACATAACATGTCACAAATATAGGAGTGACGATCCAATAAACATGTCACAAAATAGGAGTGACGATCCAATAAACATATCACAAATATAGGAGTGACGATCCAATTTAAAAAAAACATGTCATTTTAAATGGGATGACAACTCAATTTTAAAAAAAATCTGTCATTTTGAATAGCATGACAAACCAATTTAAAAATATATGTCATTTTGATTGGGATGATAACCCAATTTTAAAAAAATGTGTCATTTTGAATGAGATGACAACTCAATTTAGAAAAATGTGTCATTTTAAATGGGATGACAAACCAATTTTAAAAAATGTGTCATTTTGAATGGGATGACAACCCAATTTTTAAAAAATGTATCATTTTGAATGGGATGACAACCCAATTTTAAAAAATGTGTCATTTTGAATGGGATGACAAACCAATTTTTAAAAAAATGTGTCATTTTGAATGGGATGACAACCCAATTTAGAAAAATGTGTCATTTTGAATGGGATGACAATCCAATTTTAAAAAATGTGCCAATTTGACAAGGTAACAACTCAACATGTCAATTTGACAAGTTGACGACAACTTTAACAAGAAAATGCACTTGACAGGTATTTAGAAAGAGGGTGCTTGCCCTAATTTTATTTTGAACAATGAAGCATGTGAAGAGAGAATCAAGTGTTGACTGCAGTTGGCACCAACATTTAGCATTGAGTAAAAAATTTCTCATTTGCTTCTCCTTTAACAGAGATTGGCTTCGAGATAATTCCTATAGCTTAAGAGGTACCTCAAACATACCTAAGTATCAACAAGATTTGTTCGTCTTGCTTCAAATAAAGGTTTTGAACTATACCTATCCTCATGTTTCAAGTGCCCTACCACAAAGAAAGTCCTTATTTGCACATATCTGGAGTATTTGTTTTGAGGATATTTTCAAAGAACACTCACACTCAGAAAAATGTTCAATGCATGCAATTGTGATGCCATATGCTTGGCCTTCATGTAAATCTCCACTAATGTGAGAACATTTGAAATGAGATCATGTAGGGCTTGTAATCAGCTTGTAATATTGGCTTAGGGATGGGTAGGATATTCATTTGGAATAAAAGTGGCTTAATCTCTCCTTGAGCATTGAACTGAATTTGTGCTTTATGTTGTGCCTTTGGCACTTGAACTTTTCGTTGTCCCTTTATTTTGTTTTGACTTCTTTTGAATCTTTTCTTATCAGAGTCTTTTCTCCCCTTTTTCTGATGTTTCCTTCTTTCATGAACTTCTCCATTATTGTTGGAGTATTTTTCTTTGCTGTTTCTCCTTGACTTGACCTTGTGGAGAGTTTTTGACTCCTTTTTTCTTCTTTTGAAGTCATTTTGTAACCTTGACTTTGAGGAATGCAACATCTTTTGCTTTTGACAGCTTCAAAATTGAATCTTCTTGTGTAATTTGCACATCTTCAGTGCGCTCAAGAAGGTCGGGCCAAGAGAGGGATAGTGCATATAAGCACTCAGAAGGGTATAGGCTAAAATGTGGTTGTCCAAAGAAAAGGCTTTCAGGCTCAAAGGGGGACATGCTAGAGATTAATGTCATTTGGCAGGTATTGAAATGCACAAGTGGGTCAAGGAAGGCGTACGGTCATTTCTCAAATAAAATATTACTCAGGATTTTGCCTCAACAAACATTCAAGCCAAGTTCTAGATCAACAATGCAATGCAATTAAATTTAACCTAAAAGCTCACCACACAATGCACATGAAACAATGAGGTTGGTTTTATTCTTATCTTGAATGTATGCAAGAGAATATTCTCAAGCGTCACAAAGATATGACGAAGAGGTACCAAAAGAATCTATGGTTCACCTGAAGTCAACATTCTCAATCAATTATTTTGCATATTTCTAACTGTTTTGGCACCAACCAAGTCAAAGATGTGATTCTTAAAAAGATTTTTTTTTGAATAAGGGATACCGAACCCAAGAAGGGCTGCCTACATATCTCACCTCGAGGAATGAGAATCAGGTGTGCTTAGTTCGTGCAAATATGACATAAAATATATCATGTTTGAAAGAATGTCAGATATATGCACAAAAAATGTTGTAAAGAAGAATGAATGAAAACATGATAGTCATGAAAAAATAATAAAATAGAGGAATGTCAAAACTCAATCAAAAGCTCTCCTGATTTGTCTAATTGACGCCTCATGGAGTTCAACATCAAATGTTGCTCTTTTTGTTGTTCTGGTGGAATTTTTGAGGATCTTCCTCAAAAATTCTGCCCCAGTTTTGACTTCAACAACTCTGTGTATTCAATCTTGTAACAAACACCATCTTCTGTAAAAAATTTGAGACCTTCTCAAAATTTCTACCTCAGTTTCCATTACAAATAATTGGAAAGCTTACGGGGAATATGACCGAGCCAGTGTGGCGCCTACGTATCCCGTTGAGCCAGGAATCAAGTCAAACGTAGTTCCAACTTTTGAAATAAATAATCATATTTACAGCAAAATATGCACACAAAAATCAAACAAGTATGGACAAAATAAATTATGTAGCATTTAGCATATAAATAATGCATAATACGTCTTAGTATACATGTGACCTTTTAAGACAAAGGTGAGCCAAGGTGGTCTCACTAATAGATCCAACACTGCTTGAGTATCGGGTCAACTTAGGTCAATGCCTAATTAAGAGTTTTGGTTTAGCTCTACGCTAGGTGTCTGAAAGTGGACATTCTTCGAAAAAGACCGGGTCCCAAGCGGATAACTTGAGTTGAAAATGCGATAGCCATTGGACGCATGAATTACCTGTAAACTATCATATTTTTGAGAAAGTGTTATTTGTGAAAAGAGTCCACGAGATCGTGAACCCTCATTAAAGATAAATAAAATTGCATGCCATGTGGCGGAAAGATGCTATGTATGCAATGACAATATACATATGATGCAATAAATAATGAATAAATAATCTAATAAATGTAAGAAATATACAATTTACAAATAACCAACAAAATATACAAGGTACAAATAAAGAATTAATTAAACAATGAGAAAAACATTTGTAAAAAAGTAAAAACTCTTCAATTGAAAAAACGAATTCATAATGATTAAAACCTTTTAATCCCCAGCAAAATCGTCATTCTGTTATATCCGATAGGACACAACTTCAGGACTCACAAAAAATAAATAATTTAAAAAATAATTTAAAAAGAGAGAGAAAGAGAGTCGCCACCTAATTTTAGGAAAATCAGGAAACCTTATTAATAATTGAACAAATTTTAGTCTACGAAACCAGTTAGATTCTAGGTAAGGGTTCAAGTTATTCCAAAGGGAAGGGGTTAGGTATCCTTCAGAATCCACAATGGTGGTTCCCGGCTGAACTCATTTTTTCAATTGAGGAGATAAAACAAATGCCTTGATTCTTTCGAGTTAGAGAAAAAGACTGTCACAACCCGATTTCTCGGTCATGATGGCACCTACAACCCCCGGTAGGTGAACCAATCCCTGTAGCCCAGAACAGTTAGTAATGGGCTACTATCTAACAAATAAGAGAACAAGACGAATAAAATAGATAACAGGTATATAAATATTTACATATGCGGAAACTAAACCACCCCAAGACCTGGTATCATAGTACAGAGCCAAACTACATACATGGAGTACAAGTAAACCAAAACTATATATACAGATGTCTCTGAATGGAAACAGAGTACATGAAGCAAAAGATAAATGCTAAAGCTAAGCTCGATCGCCAAGAGACCACCCTCAGCCTGAGGTAGTCTTCAACAGCTCTCCAAGCACGAGTCACAACGGTCTAACGGCGATGGCCCACGCCAGGATCTGCACCCAAAAGATGCAGGGGGTAGGGGTGAGCACCAAATGCGAAGCATAAGGTACCCAGTAGGTATCATAGGCCGACTGGGCACATATAAGATAAAAGCGTAGTAATAGACAGAATAGAAGCAAATCAGTCACAGAAATCAACGAAAGGTACACAGGAACTAGCCCAGAGGGAAATCAACAGAACCACATGTGAGGCTAGTAAACAGAATATACACACCAAAGGCACAGGCGAAAGTAAGAGACAACGCACCTGGGGTCCTTGCAATAACAGTGTATACATAATAAGTTTACGAAATGGACGGTATACCAGTAACCTCAAGTGTAAGAAGAGGGAAAGAGTAATGATAGGCATGCCAGAAACATGAATCAAACTCAACTAATCATACAATCTCATACTTTTCCATAATAGAGAACAATTCTGTAAGTAAAAAGCAAAAGTCTACCTACAGTCCCCCGGCCGCCCATACAACCGAGGAACACAAACAAGTGAAAACAAACCCTCCGGCATCCCATACTACCGGAGCGTACAATCAGAAAACAACAAACAAGGGTGGAGCCTCAAACAATGAATGATATGATGCAATGAAGATCTCAGTGCCATGGTATCTCTGTATTACCTTCGCTTGGCGCCGATCGCCCAGCAATAGGAGGTTCCACTGGAGGCACACGCCGTATACCTCCCCAACCGTATACCCTCTCCGGCACACGTGCAACCCATAAAGCCCCTGGCCCGGATGGCAAGGTGCATGGTGGTGCCTAACCCCATAACTAAAACCAGTATCAACACATGTCGTCCGTAATCAGGATAGAGACCCAGTCTCGATATGCAATGCCCAGACCCTGTCCAGGTAACTAATAGTAGGAAAATGTCCTCAAAAACCCCTCAAGGTGCCGGGCATCAACGGGTCCTAAACAGTAAAAAGTCATCTCAAGGGTGCTCGTCTGACCGAGGCTAAAATTATCTCAAGCAGCAAGAAAACTCAACTAGCACTCCGGCCCTGCCGAGTCTAGCGTAGTAGTAAAACTGGTGTTTTAAAACATAATTTTACTCTCTTTTACCCAAGAATACTCACAAGTCAATCAACCATTTCCAAATCATTTCCATCAAAAACGGGCCCCCCGAGCCATGCAAGGTTTAGAAAACAGTGCCAGTAGGCCCGAAGCCAAAACCACAGTAAAACATGGATAAAACCTCTTTATATGCATGGAAATGGTATGATCACACACAATAGCTGCCCGCAGCTCACAATCAACCTATCGACCCTGCACAGGCCCACAGCTACTCAGCAAGCATAACCAGCCTAGAAGGATAATTCTATGCCCGGGACTCGCGGACATTCCCAAAATCTCACCTTCTATGTTCCAAAGTCAACAAGGCCTCACAGGACCACAAGGGTAAATAAAATATAACGACAAATACTACAAGCAACGGATGAACAAAAGTAGACGGACATGAATAACGCAGTCGAGGTCTGTGGTGCCAACCTAATAAACCAACCCAAGGATGCCCATTAATACACTTTTATTTTATATAGACGGAGTCTAGAGAAAATAAACCGTAACCTACTTGTCGTCCGATGACAAGCTTGAACCTCTCCGAAAAGCTCCAAAACCAAAATTAAACTTGAACTCGGGCTTGAATAATTTGACTAGGAAAAGTATTCCTTACTAACGTGAATACGTATGCAAGCAAATATAAGAAGAGGCTTTAGAATTGCCTTTGGCAATTGAAAGTAATGAGTGGGATTTTTAATGTTCACCCATAAGACAATCACAACAAAATGAAAGGAAAAGTGATCATTAATCCATTAATGCCACTTATGAAGAAATATGTAATATGCTGCCACCACTTGCTGATTATGCTTGCTGGCCACTCCCTCCACCTACACGTGGAGTGGAGGTGGCAATTGCAAGGCAACAAAACAATATTTTTGTCCCGTTATTTATATACTCGGGTATAGCATAAGTTCGTGGTAAAATAAATATAATATTTTAAATATACCATAATTCATAAAAAATTATTTCAAACAAAACCTACTATATTATAATAATAATTTTCAACATAGCTAAATTTATTATCTCCGTTAAAATAATACAATGTATAAAAACCTTATAAAATAAATACATATACCATTATATCGTAACAAAATATTTTTCATAAACTTTTAAAATATTTTGAAAAGGCAATAATAATATAATTTTTACCAAATTCAACTTTTAAATAAAATATTTTCAAATACACGCACGATGCTAATAAAATTCTTAAGTTTAGGCTCGTAATTCGCCAACGCACGATTTTGATACTCAAGAATTCTCTCGGGATCCTCCCTTATGTTTTATTACTGTTTCGGAACTGAAATGGCGTTTTAAAACGTGAAGTCGAGGCTTAAATCGAGTTTGACCCGACCCGGTTCGGGACCCGGTTCGCAACCCATTTTCTGCCAGACAGTCTGCGGTAAAACAGTCATAACTTTTTACTCCGAGATCAGTTGGACGTGAAGTTTTATGCGTTGGAAACTAGACTCGTAGACCTTTGATTTGGTATTTTGGGAGACTTCTAACTCTTTATATATTGAGATAAAAGCCCTGAGACATTTGACCCAAAGTTCAGAAAATTTGTTAAAGATCTTACGATATCTTTTGTCGATTTGCTTGACTTCAAAACTTATACGTGGAAATGACCGGAAGGGTCATTACACTGGTGGGACAATTATATGAGTATTGAAGCCAAGGCTACGATTATAAATGCCATTGCCGATAATGAAGGTGTTGACAACCTAGGAATGGCTTTAGCGAGAAATAGAGAAGACGCAGTTTATACACTGGTCTTGACCATTCTAGAACATTTTAATGGTAGATTTACCAACCAATATGAAACTTTTCGTTCTCTATGAATGCCGTACGATGTAGACATTTAGGAGAATTTAGATGGTACAAAGCTACTTATTTAAGTCGAGTAATGGAATTACCCGAAAACAGTCTTGAGTACTGGAAAGCTAGGTTTATAGACGGCTTGCCACCTTTATTTGCAGAAAGAGTTAAAAAGTCTTTAAGGGATCCTCAAGGGACTATCCCTTACAACACTTATACCTATGGAAAACTCATAGGAGCATGTACTCAAGAAGGTATTAACTTGTGCAACGAATTGAAATTATCCAGACAGCTTAAGATTGACAAGCTTAGAGAAAGATCCCAATTAGGAGATTTTGTACTCAGTTTGGTTTACCTGATACCACTGCTAATAAGCACAAAAAGGCTAGAGATTTAGATCATAATAGTCATTATAGAAAGAGATCTAAACGAAGGTCTAGAGAAGAAAGAGAAGAACGAAAAGCTCATCGTAAGTCTCATAGATTTATGAAAAATAGATCTAAGCGTGATCTCGCAAATATCAAGTGCTATAAGTGCGGAAAATTTGGTCATATAGCGCCCAATTGTAAACTTGAGAAGCTCAAAGCTTTGGAACTAGATGAAGATATTCATGATAAGATTTATAGCTTTTTATACACCTCAGGTTCTGAGTCAGATTATGATTCTGATTTTAGTTCACAGGAAGAAGTAGATCGTCCTGAATCATCTGGAAATAACCAGACGGCCACGGCTGAAGCCTGTAAATGCCAAAGCGATATTTGTCATTACGAAAATGATAAGTTTTATAAACTTCAATCACAGTTTGAAGACATGAATTTACTTACCATTACTTCTGAAAATGTGATAGAATTGTTAAAGGAAGTAACTGATAATAATCTTCGTGAAAAAATCATTCAACTAGCTGCTAATAACAAAGCTAGTTCCTCAAAATCTTTTGGATCAAAAAATAATTTTGAACTGAATTATTCTGCTCCTTATTCTTTGTCTGAAGTTTATAATAGACTAGCAAGACAACCTGTTATTATACGAGATACCTGTTTTGATGATTTAAAAGGAGAAGTTGAAAATTTGAAAAAAGAAATTAAGGCGCTTAAGCAAAATCAGATTATATGTGATCATCGCCTTTCTCAAATTGAAAAAGCAGATAGCAAAGGTAAAGGTATTATCGAAGATAATACTTTGACCAGACCTATTACTATTGATAATAGGCAAAACATATTTTTAGGGAGGATGCAAATTGTTACTGCCCATAAATGGTTTGTTAAATGCACCATTTTGATTTATAATACTTTTTTGATAACTGAGATAGCTATGATTGATAGCGGGGCCGATGTAAGTTGTATTCAAGAAGGCCTTATACCAACCAAATATTTTGAAAAAACAACTCATATGGTCAGATCTGCTTCAGGCCATGCTCTTGATATAGAATACAAATTACCTAATACACGTATTTGTCAAAATAAAGTGTGTATTCCTCACTTTTTATTTCTAGTGAAAAATCAGTTATACCCCCCTATTATACTTGGAACCCCTTTCATAAATGCTATTTATCCTTTCACAAGCATAACGGCTGAAGGCTTTTCAGCTACTTACAAAGGACAAAACATCAGTTATACTTTTGTCACAGATCCTGTTTCTCGTGATATAAACGCCTTGATTAATATGAAACAAAGGCATATTGATTCCTTGCAATTTGAATTATTCAGTTTAAATATATTCGATACTTTAAAGCCTGCCAGATGAACGCCGAATTGGTTGAATTCTGCAAAAAGGAAATAGATATGTTATTAAAAAAGAGTTTGATAAAACCTTCCAAATCCCCTTGGTCTTGCTCTGCCTTTTATGTTAATAATGCAGCTGAAAAAGAACGTGGTGTACCCAGGTTAGTAATAAATTACAAACCTTTAAACAAGTATCTTAAATGGATTCGATACCCTATTCTTAATAAAAGGGATTTACTTTCAAGATTATATGATGTTAACATCTTTTCAAAATTTGATTTAAAATCAGGTTATTGGCATATTCAAATCTTCAAAGAGCATTCTTATAGAACAACTTTCAACGGCCCATTCGGACAGTATGAGTGGAACGTTATGCCTTTCGGTTTGAAAAACGCTCCTTCAGAAATACAGAAAATTATGAATGATATTTTCAATCTCTATTTAGACTTTATCATAGTCTATATTGATGATATTTTAATCTATTCTAAGACGTTAGAAACTCATATTAAACACCTATACGTGTTTAAAAAAATTGTGATTCAAAATGGGTTGGTAATTTCTAAACCAAAAATGAGTCTTTTCCAAACTGAGGTCAGGTTTCTTGGACATTTAATTTGTCAAGGAAAAGTAACCCCTATTCAAAGATCTATTGAATTCGCTTCAAAATTTCCTGATGTTATCACAGATAGAACTCAGCTTCAGAAGTTCTTGGGAAGTTTGAATTATATTTCTCCTTTCTACAAAAATCTTTCTAGAGATTTAGCTCCGTTATATGATAGGCTTAAAAAGGATCAGAAAAAGCCTTGGACTACTAGTGTCACCGACTTAGTCAAGAATATCAAAATCAGGGTTAAAATCTTGCCTTGTCTGACTCTGGCTAATCCTAGCTGGCAAAAGATTATAGAAATCGATGCCTCTAACATCGGCTATGGAGGAATTTTGAAGCAGATCAATCCGAATGACAAGACTGAATATTTGATACGTTTTCATTCAGGAAAATGGAGCGATGCTCAGAAAAAATATGCCACGGTGGCATATGAAATGTTAACCATTGTTAAATGTGTATTAAAATTCCAAGATGATTTATACAATCAAAAGTTTTTAATAAAAACAGATGCTCAATCTGTAAAGTATATGTTTGATAAAGATTTCAAACATGATGCATCCAAGCTAATGTTCGCTAGATGGCAAACTTAATTAGCTCCTTTTGATTTCGATATTCAGTATAAAAAGGGAAGTGATAATTCTATCCTAGATTTTTTATCTCGTGAATATCTTTCGCAATGAGCTTCTTAGTCTCATACTTTACTGAAGAAACTCTTTTAACCATTTTAAAGGCTGTTCCTCTAAACAGAGATTTGCAGGAACTTATTATATGGAAAATTATAGATAGCACGATAACAGACACTTCGTTATATGAAGATATTATCGTTTTAGAAGAAGAAAGATGCTTCTATAATAATGTTGATATTTGTGAATATAACTAACATATTTCTTCACAGGATGGACCCTCCTTGGGTAACCAAGGTTAGAGGCCGAGGGAACAGAGGAAGATGAAGGGGAAGATCATCCCCCTCATCATCAGGATCATCATATGGATCCGTACCACGTTCCCCAGTTATACAAAATTATGGATTGAGTTTGATAAACTCAAAAGCTTCTCAGGCTGCAAGTTCAAGTTCAGCTTCAATAAATTTGGGAGATATTCCAACAACTGATCCATTATATGATCGCCTACAAGAATATTTATCTCAAAGGCAAAGACCTACTTTTGCATCTATAGCCAAAGAAGAGGCTGATGATACCTCAACTTATGAAAAGATTCCAAAAGGGGAAATGATATTTCTCCTAGAAAACTCTGATATTCAAAGGAAGGAAGAACTTTGGAAAATATTCCAAAGGTATTTAATTAATGGATTATATTTTCCGGGTGAGTCATACAAAACCCGAGCTTATTACTAGACAATCCTTATAAGTACAGGAAGTGCTGAATTTCAGCATTTCAGCGGATATAACGCAGATGAGAACGTTTATAACTTCTCAAAGATGATAATTAAGCAGATCATATCTGTTGAAGATTGGGGTATATCCACAATAAAAGAAAGGCAGTTAAGCCTAAAAGGTGTACCCATGAATTTCACATACTGGTATTACGTCCATGCCTTTGATAAAGCTCTCATTTATAATAACGAGAAATGCAAACACACTTGGTTCTTAAAGATTTGTGCGAAGATTTTCGCAGAACGAATTCCTAATTGGTTTCTAAATTGGTGGTCATACCACGGTCCAACAACAAAAATATTGCCAGAACCATTTTTTAAGTTATACAAAGAATGGGCAAAAGTATCACCCAAACTTAATGAGATATATCTCATGGATCATATTTGCTATATGGAAAAAATTGATCAGATATATTTCTTTATTGAATTTTCCAACCCATGGATTCATAAATGGACCCCGGAAGTGGACTATACAGATGAACAAATTCTCTGTTTATATCGGAATTTTTATAATAACTTTTGGGATAAGCTAATGAAATACGATCCCACGACAAAAACCTTATATGGACAACAGTTAATAGATCTTATTAAAGCTAAGATCCAAGAATACAGTCTTGAGTACTGGGAAGAAATTGATTTCCCAACCACATGGACTCTAAATTCGGTTATATCCACGAGTCAAGTAACTGATACAGTTACAAACTCCGACTGTTCTCATATTTCTCAAAATTCTGATGGAAGAGTATGTATTCAATTTTCTGATAATAATTATACTTTTCATAGGCAGTCATTTTCTAATAATTTTATGCCTACTGAAAATTCTATTTATAATAGACGTTCCTTATCTAGTAATAAACTATTACCTGATTTGCATCATATTACACCTATCGAGCCTATTTCCGGTCCAGCTCAAAATCGGGCCGCTTCTTTGCACACATTATCTTCTATTGCCTCTAATAAAAAGGCTGAAATAAAGATTGATCCTCAGTTAAATGTGGTAAGAACTAAAGATAATTCCTCGGATGTCTCTGATAAAGATATCCCCTCTGTGTCCGAAATGGACTTTAACCCTAATGAGATTTGATTATGGATGTACACAAGATTGATTTTAGTCCAGGTTCACTGGCAAGAAAATACATCCAAAATGAATTTTCAAATGACAAGTGGAATCGGTTTAAAACTTGGTTTTTTGACACTTATAGTGAAAACGATCTAAATAATATTTCTCAAGGATTTTATGAAAGTTGTGCTTTACATAATCATATTATGTTTTTTGTTCCTTGGTTCATAACCACTTATTTTCCTTTGTTCATCAATGTTCTTGAACGTTCGTACAAAGATGTAAAAGGTGATATTATAAAAACTGTTTATCCCCCACAGTCTTCGTTTGTTTTACCTAATAATGTAGGTATCACTTTTACTGCATTTCAAAAATTTATTGAAGATGATGTGGCAACTGTTAGTATAAATTAGATTAATAATCTCATCACTCAAAATAATTATTTAGGACTTTATGTTAAAGTCTTAGGAGAGCATATTAGTTCTCTTGATAAAAAGTTAGACGAACTGACGGCTTTGGTGATTCAGATAAAGACCAACGTGAAGGATTCTGATCCAGCTTCTAGTTCAACTCAGCTTTCTAAGCTCCCTACTCATGTCCAGAGACCCCCTGAGATTCAGGGCTTTGTTTTCAAACCTCTTCGAGAGTTAGAAGAACTTCTTGATAAAAAATTTTCTGAATTAGGGGCTAATCCTATCGATTTGTCAGAAGGTTTTGCAACTGATATAGAAAACACTTTTGATTTAAAAGATCAAATTGATCTTGAAGTTAATAAACTTCGCGGCTATCCTAAGAAAAATAGTGGTAATACCAACTTTGCTCATAAACTTAGTATGCAAACGTATTATTATTCTACACCAACCCCTCAAGATGTTCTAATTGAAGAACGGGATTGGAACCAGACTAATACCTCTTATACTGGTACTGAAATCTATGAATGGAACCTGGATGGCTTGACTGATAGACAGCTTACTATTCTCGTCCATTGAATACTTATGTATTCAACTATCTGTAAAAGTACTAATAATTCTGATAGAAATATTTGCAAAATGATCATTGCTGGTTTTACTGGTCAATTAAGAGGCTGGTGGGACAATTATATGAGTATTGAAGCCAAGGCTACGATTATAAATGCCATTGCCGACAATGAAGGTGTTGACAACCTAGGAATGGCTTTAGCGAGAAATAGAGAAGACGCAGTTTATACACTGGTCTTGACCATTCTTGAACATTTTAATGGTAGATTTACCAACCAATATGAAACTTTTCGTTCTCTATTGAATGGCCTACGATGTAGACATTTAGGAGAATTTAGATGGTACAAAGATACTTATTTAAGTCGAGTAATGGAATTACCCGAAAACAGTCTTGAGTACTGGAAAGCTAGGTTTATAGACGGCTTGCCACCTTTATTTGCAGAAAGAGTTAAAAAGTCTTTAAGGAATCCTCAAGGGACTATCCCTTACAACACTTATACCTATTGAAAACTTATAGGAGCATGCACTCAAGAAGATATTAACTTGTGCAACGAATTGAAATTATCCAGACAGCTTAAGATTGACAAGCTTAGAGAAAGATCCCAATTAGGAGATTTTTGTACTCAGTTTGGTTTACCTGATACCACTGCTAATAAGCACAAAAAGGCTAGAGATTTAGATCATAATAGTCATTATAGAAAGAGATCTAAACGAAGGTCTAGAGAAGAAAGAGAAGAACGAAAAGCTCATCGTAAGTCTCATAGATTTACGAAAATTAGATCTAAGCGTGATCTCGCAAAGATCAAGTGTTATAAGTGCGGAAAATTTGGTCATATAGCGCCCAATTGTAAACTTGAGAAGCTCAAAGCATTGGAACTAGATGAAGATATTCATGATAAGATTTATAGCTTTTTATACACCTCAGGTTCTAAGTCAGATTATGATTCTGATTTTAGTTCACAGGAAGAAGTAGATCGTCCTGAACCATCTGGAAATAACCAGACGGCCACGGCTGAAGCCTGTAAATGCCAAAGCGATATTTGTCATTGCGAAAATAATGAGTTTTATAAACTTCAATCAAAGTTTGAAGATATGAATTTACTTACCATTACTTATGAAAATGTGATAGAATTGTTAAAGGAAGTAACTGATAATAATCTTCGTGAAAAAATCATTCAAGTAGCTGCTAATAACAAAGCTAGTTCCTCAAAATCTTTTGGATCAAAAAATGATTTTGAACTAGATTATTCTGCTACTAATTCTTTGTCTGAAGTTTATAATAGACTAGCAAGACAACCTGTTGTTATACGAAATACCTCTTTTGATGATTTAAAAGAAGAAGTTAAAAATTTGAAAAGAGAAATTAAGGCGCTTAAGCAAAATCAGATTATATGTGATCATCGCCTTTCTCAAATTGAAAAAGCAGATAGCAAAGGTAAAGGTATTATCGAAGATAATACTTTGACCTGACCTATTACTACTGATAATAGGCAAAACATGTTTTTAGGGATGATGCAAATTGTTACTGCTCATAAATGGTTTGTTAAATGCACCATTTTGAATGATAATACTTTTTCGATAACTGAGATAGCTATGATTGATAGCGGGGCCGATGTAAGTTGTATTCAAGAAGGCCTTATACCAACCAAATATTTTGAAAAAACAACTCATATGGTCAGATCTCCTTCAGGCCATGCTCTTGATATAGAATACAAATTACCTAATACACGTATTTGTCAAAATAAAGTGTGTATTCCTCATTTTTTCTTTCTAGTGAAAAATCAGTTATACCCCCCTATTATACTTGGAACCCCTTTCATAAATGCTATTTATCCTTTCACAAGCATAACGGCTGAGGGCTTTTCAGCTACTTACAAAGGACAAAACATCAGTTATACTTTTGTCACAGATCCTGTTTCTCGTGATATAAACGCCTTGATTAATATGAAACAAAGGCATATTGATTCCTTGCAATTTGAATTATTCAGTTTAAATATATTCGATACTTTAAAGTCTGCCAAAATACAAGAAAAATAAAATTAATTTTTGAGCAGATGGCCATTGATATTTGTGCCGATCATCCTAGTGCCTTTTGGAATAGAAAAAAGCATATTGTGACTCTTCCATATGAAGAAGGCTTCTCTGAGGATAATATTCCTACTAAATATCGTCCCTGCCAGATGAACGCCGAATTGGTTGAATTCTGCAAAAAGGAAATAGATATGTTATTACAAAAGGGTTTGATAAAACCTTCCAAATCCCCTTGGTCTTGCACTGCCTTTTATGTTAATAATGCAGCTGAAAAAGAACGTGGTGTACCCAGGTTAGTAATAAATTACAAACCTTTAAACAAGTATCTTAAATGGATTCGATACCCTATTCCTAATAAAAGGGATTTACTTTCAAGATTATATGATGCTAACATGTTTTCAAAATTTGATTTAAAATCAGGTTATTGGCAGATTCAAATCTTCAAAGAGCATTCTTATAGAAAAGCTTTCAACGTCCCATTCGGACAGTTTGAGTGAAACGTTATGCCTTTCGGTTTGAAAAACGCTCCTTCAGAATTCCAGAAAATTATGAATGATATTTTCAATCCCTGTTTAGACTTTATTATAGTCTATATTGATGATATTTTAATCTATTCTAAGACGTTAGAAACTCATATTAAACACCTAGACGTGTTTAAAAAAATTGTGATTCAAAATGGGTTGGTAATTTCTAAACCAAAAATGAGTCTTTTCCAAACTGAGGTCAGGTTTCTTGGACATTTAATTTGACAAGGAAAAGTAACCCCTATTCAAAGATCTATTGAATTCGCTTTAAAATTTCCTGATATCACAGATAGAACTCAGTTTCAGAGGTTCTTGGGAAGTTTGAATTATATTTCTCCTTTCTACAAAAATCTTTCTAGAGATTTAGCTCCGTTATATGATAGGCTTAAAAAAGATCAGAAAAAGCCTTGGACTACTAGTCTCACCGACTTAGTCAAGAATATCAAAATCAGGGTTAAAACCTTGCCTTGTCTGACTCTGGCTAATCCTAGCTGGCAAAAGATTATAGAAACCGATGCCTCTAACATCGGCTATGGAGGAATTTTGAAGCAGATCAATTTGAATGACAAGACTGAATATTTGATACGTTTTCATTCAGGAAAATATAGCGATGCTCAGAAAAAATATGCCACAGTGGCACATGAAATTTTAACCATTGTTAAATATGTGTTAAATTTCCAAGATGATTTATACAATCAAAAGTTTTTAATAAAAACAGATGCCCAATCTGTAAAGTATATGTTTGATAAAGATTTCAAACATGATGCATCCAAGCTAATGTTCGCTAGATGGCAAGCTCAATTAGCTCCTTTTGATTTCGATATTCAGTATAAAAAAGGAAGTGATAATTCTATCCCAGATTTTTTATCTCGTGAATATCTTTCGCAATGAGCTTCTTAGTCTCGTACTTTACTGAAGAAACTCTTTTAACCATTTTAAAGGCTGTTCTTCTAAATAGAGATTTGCAGGAACTTATTATATGGAAAATTATAGATAGCACGATAACATACACTTTGTTATATGAAGATATTATCGTTTTATAAGAAGAAAGATGCTTTTATAATAATGTTGATATTTGTGAATATAAAAAACATATTTCTTCACAGGATGGACCCTCCTTGGGTAACCAAGGTTAGAGGCCGAGGGAACAGAGGAAGAGGAAGGGGAAGATTGTCCCCCTCATCATCAGGATCATCATATGGATCCGTACCACGTTCCCTAGTTATACAAAATTATGGATTGAGTTTGATAAACTCAAAAGCTTCTCAGGCTGCAAGTTCAAGTTCAGCTTCAATAAATTTGGGAGATATTCCAACAACTGATCCATTATATGATCGCCTACAAGAATATTTATCTCAAAGGCAAAGACCTATTTTTGCATCTATAGCCAAAGAAGAGGCTGATGATACCTCAACTTATGAAAAGATTCCAAAAGGGGAAATGATATTTCTCCTAGAAAACTCTGATATTCAGAGGAAGGAAGAACCTTGGAAAATATTCCAAAGGTATTTAATTAATGGATTATATTTTCCGGGTGAGTCATACAAAACCCGAGCTTATTACGAGACAATCCTTATAAGTACAGGAAGTGCTGAATTTCAGCATTTCAGCAGATATAACACAGATGAGAACGTTTATAACTTCTCAAAGATGATAATTAAGCAGATCATATCTGTTGAAGATTGGGGTATATCCACAATGAAAGAAAGGCAGATAAGCCTAAAAGGCGTCCCCATGAATTTCACATACTGGGACTATGTCCATGCCTTTGATAAAGCTCTCATTCATAATAACGAGAAACGCAAACACACTTGGTTCTTAAAGATTTGTGCGAAGATATTCGCAGAACGAATTCCTAATTGGTTTTTAAATTGGTGGTCATACCACGGTCCAACAACAAAAATTTTGCTAGAACCATTTTTTAAGTTATACAAAGAATGGGCGAAAGTATCACCCAAACTTAATGAGATATATCTCATGGATCATATTTGTTATATGGAAAAAATTGTTCAGATATATTTCTTTATTGAATTTTCCATCCCATGGATTCATAAATGGACCCCGGAAGTGGACTATACAGAAGAACAAATTCCCTGTTTATATCGGAATTTTTATAATAACTTTTGGGATAAGCTAATGAAACACGATCCCACGACAAAAACCTTATATGGACAAGAGTTAATAGATCTTATTAAAGCTAAGATCCAAGAATACAGTCTTGCCCCTCAGAAGGATGTTTTTGTACAAGACAACTCAGTTCGGAACATGGCCAGAAAAATCTCCGTTCAAAATGGAGACAAGGAAGAAATGATCAAGAAATATCTTGATGAAATCAGAAAAAAAATCTGCTCCTCAACATAACACAATATGAAAAATCTGACACTTCAATGAGGAGTGAGGCCAGTGATGATACAGCAGATATACATGATACAGTAGATATGCAGGAAGCTCAACTGAGCGAATCCACCCCAGAAGATAGGCTGGAAAAAGCAGAGGATTTCTTGCGAAGGTTAAAGGGAAAAGATAAGATATAATGATTTGTGAAACGTTGATTGGTTATAGGAAAAGATACATGATATGTTCAAACAATACAGTAGATAAACTGTGTAAGGGATGAATAGGTCCCATTTGGTACTGTAGAAAGATTCCTTATGTTTTATATTTTCCTATAAATAAGGGAGTCCTTCGTTTGTAGTAGGAGCAAGAGTTTTCAGAACCATCTCTAGTTTTCTCTCTCTACTCTCCCCTCTCTCTAGTATTGTAAAGTTTGCCGGAGACCAACCGGAATAAATAGAAGAAAGTGTTTCAAGGTAATTACTTTGTCTTTATTACTTTCTATTTCCGAGCAACGCTGTGACTATGTCCGGCTAAACTCAGTTGTGTCTATGTCAAATAACTAACTTCGCTTTTATATTTACCATGAAAGATCTAGACTTTATCTAGATATAAACAAATTGCTATATGGTTTCTTAACTTGGTTCCGAGATGGTGGCACAGTCAGATCCGTTACTACTGTTATTAGCTTTGTCTTAGTGACTCCGTCTAGCCAGCCGCGGTCTCAAGCCCGTTAAAAAGAGAAAAAGGGTGTCTTTACCCGGTTAGAAATGCTAGACACATGGGTTTAATAACAATATGTACTGGATCTCGACAGGCCCCTTGCCTGGGTAAAAAGCTTCAATAGCTTCCATACAGTCATCAAATCATAGATCAATTTGCATATATCTTGATTCTTATAAATAAATTTAAGGATGCTTGACTTGCTAGATCCTTGACTATGGCGGACTACCGCCCGGTCACCGATCCTGCTTACTGGTCCTTGACTATGGCGGACTACCGCCCAGTCATCGATCCTGCTTACTGGTATCATATTTTAAATATATATTTAAAATTTAAATATTTATTATAACTATTTATTTTGAGATATTATTCTTTTTAGAGCAAATTTAACTGTTGTTTCAGGTAAATTAATCAAATTGGATATCTTTTTAATTCTTAAAAACTAGAAGGTATAAAATTCAAAAAATATTTTGTAATTTTTTTTTTTTAATTACTATTATTATTATTATTGTTATTAGTATTATTATTATTATTATTATTTTCTTTCACTATTTTCGAATAACAAAAGTTATTATATTAACTTTATTTTAAACTCTGAACATATTTTATCGTATTGCTATAATATTTTTTAAGTATAGTTTCTATTAATTATGAATCGTATGTACACGTACCAAAGTTACTTTTATATATGTATGTATGTATATGTGTATGTGTATATGTATATGTATGTATATTTTGAAAACTAATTAGGACGAAAGGCGCATCGTTTAATTAATTAAGTGGAAAATGATTGAAAAATTAATTTAATTTTTCCCTTCTTATAAACTAATTTATTTACCATATTTGGGACAAATTAACCTCTACTTAGCCAAAAATATTGCAGCCCAATCCCTTAAACCTAGCCCAATCCTTTTATCCCTTCACTTTCAGACTTCATTACAAACACATCTCCACTATTAGCTTGAGAGAAAGGATAAGGATCAAAGATCTGCAAATTGGGTCTGTACCACTAGATTTTTAGCTGTCAACGTATCTACTTTCTTTCAAATCAGTATGAAAAATAGGGCAATCTTATCTCTTTTGTCAACTTTCTCCATTTTTCTTATCTTCTTCACTTACTATCTCTGAGACTGGTCTTTTCAAGGATTAAAATTTTGAATCTATTGGCTTCTCTTTGAAGAAGCTGTTACAATATAATTTTGGCTATAAAAAGGGGTTTTGGTTCACCGCTTTGGTACATAAGTGAAGTGGGGGAGAACTTGGGAAATATTTAAGACTTCAAACTCTTTCATTCACTAATTTCTCTATTTTTATTTGCTCTGTCAATGTTTCTTTCATTATTCGCACACAAAATGATTGTGAAAACTCGTCATCAACTCATCGTCTCAGTTTGCTGCTCAAAAAGTGTCACAACCCCACTAACGGGCCGTGCGGGCACCAACTCTAAGCACCTATATAGACGAACCCTTACCACCCGATCCAATAGGTAAATTGAGGAATACAAAGTATAACAGTAAATAACCTCATTTTTATACAAGAAGACAATAAACCATTTCCTAAACTAGAAAATAACCCTTCCCAAGATATAATCTAAACAGGTAAAAAAGCTACTATAAGAGTAAAACCGAGATGTAAGAGGACACAACTCCCACCATTTAACGACCGGGTTCATCATTATAGGTAGTCCAATCGTGCCAAGTTTTAGAGTTAGAAAACTCCGTGTTTGGGAGTTTAAAATTCTGGGCTAGGCTAGCCTCGGCCAATTTTGGAGCGAGGTGGAGTCTAGTAAAATGCGGGTAAGTATTGGTTTATGTGTCTTGCGTTAATCTAGTCTTCCATGTAGCCATGACATAAACGAGTCTGGGGGACTTTTCGGAATCAAATTTGGGTAAGTAGAACTCCCGAAATTGCGTTTGACATGAAGGGGTTGTTTCGGGTCGTCGGGGGAAACAAGTGTGTTATAAAATGGCCAAAACTGGGAGATTTCTAGATATTCTACCCATAACGATCGCAAACGTTCGCGGTAGCGACCTCCGCTATAGCGGTGGAAAATACCTCTATAGCGGTGGTCAAGGCGGTCAACACTGCTTAAGACCGCTATAGCGGAAGTTGTCCGCTATAGCGGGACTGCTATAGCAAAGCGGAGACCGCTATAGCGGGCCGATGGGATTTTAATGCAGAAACATTCCCCAAAACATTCAGTTTTCACAATTTCATTTTGGGAGAAGGGCTAGGTGATTCCAGGCGATTTTCCACCTTTTTCCTTCGATTTTCTTCCCTAAGGTAAGGTTTCTACTCCCTAATCTTTGTACTACATTTCCTATGCGGTAGAATTGCTAGGAGGGAACTTGGGGAAAGGTTGGAATAACCTAGGAATGGTAGAATTAGGGGAAGGAAGGGGATTCCAAGCATGAATGTTCTTGGGCATTGTTAAAAATATGTTATCATGATCATCGGTTGTTAAATTCTCTATTTTTATCCATAAAAATGATAGAAGTAGGTGAATTAACGGTAGAAAAGCCCAGGAAAAGGGTGGAATAATCATGGGTGGCCTGAGGTTTGGGGATTTGGTGTAATCCGGGTATTGTGCAGGCCTTGTGTGTTAATTGTATGTACTTGTGTGTTATTTTAGACCAAGAACGAGAAAGGAATCCGGAACACGGGAAAGCTCAGGTTGAATAGAGCTTGGCTCATTTTGAGGTAGGTGATGGCTTATGATTTCTGTGAATGTTATATATTCTTGTACTCATATCTAAGTGCTTGTATGAATTACATTGCTTAGGAGAGTTGTGTAGAATGTCTAAGGTTCTTACTTTACAGTCTGTGATTGAAGGGTGTTGCTTGTTGGTTTACAAGTTGTTTGATCATCTATTTGACTGTGAGTTGTTGACATTCGGTTGGCTCGGGTACCACACCTGGTACGGGTTTACTTTTGTTGCATCATTACATTTTTATCATTGTGTTGCATTGATTGATATTGGTTCCATGAGTGGACCGGGCTGATTATTGAAATGTGTTATTGGTTTGGTGGTCCTTGAGTGGCCGGGAATTTCTGTATAACTGTTGTGATGGTCTTGATTTAGGCCGGGTTGTTAATTGACATTTTTTGTTGTCTAGAGGGGATCCCAGGGTGGGTCCGGGAAAGACGGGAAGGTATAGTTATTGGTATATGGTTGTGGCTTAGAGTATCAGTGGTGGATTTCATGCGGGGACAAGCTAAGTAGAGACTTGTAGTCTAAGTGTGTCTGTTAATATTATTGCATGTCTTCCATACCTTTTACTTGATATTGTCGTACTGTATATATACTGTTTATCTGAAAACTGACTGATGATCCTACTAGTACACAGTGGTGGTGTACTGATACTGCACTTGCTTTCCTTTTGGTGAGTACAGGAAATCTTCCAGTGGCTGAAATGCGACCTCATCTATAGCACCGGCGATTTCTGACTTCAAGGGTGAGCTGCTTGATCAAGCTACCTTGGATTTATCTCTAGAGTTAGCCCACTTGTTTCGGGTTTAACACTACTTCCGTATTTCTTTTGGGGTTGCATCCCCGTATTCTAGATATGGGTAGTAATGTTTGGTACTGCGAATTTCAATTTCTAGGGGGATTTTCCGCAGGATGATATTAATGCTATAGTTCTTACTTATTAAATTGCTAGTTTACTTCTGTTTTGTTGGTTTTAAGCTATTAGTCTAGGCAAAGGGTTGAACTCTATTGATTCGCTCATCCAGGGGTTGGGTGGGTGCCACTCACGACGGTCTGGGTCGTGACATACCATGGAAACAAGAATAGAAGCTGTTGAAGATCACCGTCATCCTGTACCTATGAAACATCACCGACCCTGCAACCAGACTATACCCAAAGGGTATAGCAATAGTAGAATCAATACAAACAACACGTACTGGTAGGCATCATCGGTCGATTCAAATCCACTGCATACCATCATATAAGAATTCAAGGGAAAACATGCAATAAGTTACAATAATCCATTCCTTTAACATCCACTTTTACCACCCTGATATTAACCCTAAGAACCTTTACGTCTTATCCCAAGCCTTCATACCCTGCTCCGCTGCCAACTCCATAGCTGGGAAGACTCTGCACTACCGGATTCTGATACAGTAAAACACTAGGACCTCCCAGGTCACACTTAACTCTAGACTTCCCAAGTCACACTTTGCACTGGACTTCCCAAGTCACACCTTAACACTAGACTTTCCGCCGGTTCAGGCACTCACAGAATACTAGCCTTGTCCCACTAACCCAGTCAAACCTAACTCCCTAGGAACCTTCGGCCCTCCAAGTTCACCCATCTTGAATCCATCAAGCATTACGCCTCACAACCCCTAGTCTTAGGACCAACTAGCCCAGTCATTACCGATCTGTCACTCTTGCCAAAACAGAAATTGCAAGGGTACGACCTTAACCCAATATTACCATACAATGTGGAACAACTAAGTCCATATGACTATCAATAAAATCCCTAGTCAACAATCGGACTCAACAACAATATAAGTCATGCCCGACTATGCGAGTAACCAGACCACCTATAAATGTTTCATGGCTTGCAAGTTACCCGGACCTCCCAAGAATCCCTAGGACATCATTTATGCCATTTAACATATGACCCCGGTTTATAGAGGAAACCACCTTATCACTTAAGCACACCAACCTGGCCCTCAAAGACCAATATATATGTCAAGTAATAGTAAATTTTGGCACTCTCAGGAACCCAACATGTAAAGAGCAATACGTAAACCTGTACTGAGTAAAGCAGTACAACATGTAACAACAGCCAGTGATATAACTCCAGACTCTCAGTCTACCTTCTTAGCTTATCAACCGCACGTAACAAGTCTAACCGACATTGATAATTCTCAGTGACAACAAACATTTGTCCTTTTTACATAACCCATACCAAACAAGGATCCCTAAACCAATACCTAAGTATTAACATGTGATGCCCGGTCCACCTCAAGACCATCCCCACATTTAAGTGTAGTAACCCAGCCTCTAAAGGACCAATACAATCAATCACAAATTCAATAATCAACCCGGTCCACTCACGGAACTATCGACAAACACAGTCAATAATACATAAATAAACACGTACCAGGCGTGGTACCCGAGCCAATCAATATAAAACCTATACCAGGCGTGGTACTCGAGCCAACCATTAGTATCTCGTACCAGGCATAGTACTCAAGCCAACCAAATGTATCCTATACCAGGCGTGGTAACCGAGCCAACCAAATATGTATCATGTGCCAGGCGTGGTACTCAAGCCAATCGAATGTATCCCATACCAGGTGTGGCACCCGAGCCAACCGAATATCATACACAATTCAACAAGTCAATATTTAATGAACAAAACACACTTGTAAACTAACAAGCAACACAACACGTTCATTTCACATAATTGACACCCGAATAATTAGACATTCACAATTCTATCCCTTAAACATGCATCTCATACATGAACACATATTGCATATTCGGAAAACTATAACCATCACCTAAGTGTTCAAGATGTCTTCCCGGCCTACACTAAGACCAACTTCATACTTAAGTTCAACTACCCGGCCTCTCATTGGCCGATAAGCAATAATCACAGTTTCAACAATTAAATCCGGTCCACTAATGGGACCATCAACAAATACAAACAATAATGTATAAGTAGACCCGCCCAAAGACTAATCCACGGCTTACCCTTTAGACACATATTTGCAGATACATCAATTCTGGGCCCTTCTCTTAAGACACATACAACATGGGAAAGACATCCCCCAACATTGGTACTTTAACCAATCTAGTTTACTCTACTTATTTTACATCATAATCATCCCTGAAACTCCCTTTAAACTAGTCATATAATTAACCATAGAATTTCTGATTTCCCAAACCTTACCAATAATCTAGTTTTCTAAACCCAACTTGACATGTATAAACAACCAGGAATGAAGCACATCGCCCCGATATTATCAATCCCTAATCAGTAAACCAACCAAACCACGCAATGTTCCTCCAGACTCTGTGCCCGAAGGCATAAACATGATTTCTCTTTTCCTTCTATGACAACAATATGAAATGAGAACAGGTCTAAGTCTACTCAATGAAAGAAAACCTAGTCTACCTGGATGCCACGCAGCTGCACAATGCATTTTCTAGCTCTGTGAAGGAATTTCTTTATGGATGAAAGGCCCAAAATCTATGGTTTTGCATCCTTTTAGCCAGAATATCCCCTCTCCATGGCTCTCAAGCCTTGGAGCAGCCTAGGAGGGTTTTTGGAGTAACCTTCATTTGTTTTTTGGGCTCAAGGGGAGAGAATGAAATTATAAAACCCGTTTTGGGTTTTATGATCCTGTCATTCTGCTATAGCGGCCTAATTATCGCTATAGCGGTATCGCCATAGCGAAAGCCTCCCTTTATAGCGGGTTGACCACTTTTGACTTTTGATATAGCGAGAATTTCTCCGTTATAGCAATCATCGCTATAGCGCAGTGTCAATCGATATATAGGTTGACACGGAGCAGAACCTTGGAAAATCCCCAAAAATGGCCCATTTCACAACATACTTCAAATCTTGACATTTCAAACGAACCCTTTCACGTCAACTTTAATATCAGGAGTTCTACTCACCCGAATTCACTTCTGAAAAGTCCTACAGACTCCTTAACGCCTTAGCTAATGGAAAAATTAGCTCAACCTTAGATAGTTTACTCAATTCTTTCCCGGATTTCCCTAGACCTTACCTCACTTCGAATTCATCTGATACTAGCATAGCCCAAAATTTCCAACTCCCCAACCCGGAAGTTTTTCTAACCCGCTCTTTGCATGAATAGCTCACCTATAACGAGGTGCCTTTTAATAATGACTGAACAGGTCATTACAACATATACCAATTTACCCATTGTTCATCCCCCTAAGGCGGAGGGAAAGAATGAGACAGTCCCTTTAACCTTAATGCTCTACCATGATAGCGTAATTATAACCTTACACAAACCACCAAAACTTCAAAAACCCTTGGTGTACCCAACCTCAACAAAAAATTAATTTGATCCTACTCTGTCAATGAATTCCTTCCTTCGAGTTGCACCAGGCTAATAAGAGTATTCCTCCCCGAGTGCCCGAGAAATCTGGGGTCTCACCGAAACACTGGAGCAAAAGAAATTTACACTTAACGAACGAAACAATTTCCTATGCCACAAGGACTAAATCCCACCATGGCGACCCATTTCCCGCTATACCCAGAGTTCTACTAACTTGAACTCCATCCCGGAAGCTTCCTACGGGGTATATGCCCTTCACATATCATAGTATCACCTTAGTTTTATCAACACTACTCCCCGAGAAACCACGTATCTCTAAACCACACAATACCAAAATTACATTGGAACCCATCCTAGCTTGAGATTTTTGTCAACTCTCGTCTTAGGGGAAATTTTACCCAGGCACTTACACCTTAATCAATGCTATAGCAATCACACCCCCATCACTCAATGGGCAATAACACTAGGTATTATCATGACTGACAAGAGGGATAACAATGCTAAGGAATCCATTTAATAACCCAACTCCCTCAACCGACCCTACCACTAAGGATCATCAATAATAAATCAGCCAATAATCACCCTCATAATCTAATCCTATGAGCAGTATCCAACACTACTCAGTTAATTACGGGTCATTTTGCCAAACTCTACATGGGTGACTATTCCCACCAATGGTCAACCATAATTTTACCAATACCTCGGGCTACCATATCTACCATTTCCTTTCATCGCACATGGATGCTAAATAATTCATGTAATAGGTCGCAACTCAATTAGTGATTTAAAATGACCAGGGAATAAAAAACAAAATAGGGAAAAATAGGACAGGGATTATGCCCTACCCATCCCACTATAGCAGCTTGCACACTGTTATGGCGACCCACAACAGTAGCAGCCCAGAAAATTTACCATTCTCTACAAAATACTCCCATTCCCCTTCCCTGTTTTCAACATTAACACATGAAATCGCTTTATGGTCTTAAAACATAACCTCAATACCAACCTCAACTATGCATAGTTGAGAATTTAGCACCACATTATCATAAAATCGGTTACGAAACACACCAGAACCACGCACAATAACACATTCTCGCTATCGTATACTACTAGTCCCCCTTTTTCCTTTCTATGGTTCCCAACCAATCCTGATTGTCCCGAAACCAAAGCTTCCCCACAGTTATCAATCCCTTTCTGTTCCCTTACCATCTATATCAATGGTAAGTCTATAACCGAATGTAATACAAATAATTCCAATTAAGGCATACCGCAATTTATCATTAAAGCAATCATAAATTTTAAGCTGGATTTTTTTTCCTTAAGTCACAATCATGAGTTACCACAAAGACTTTCTTACCACAATTCCTACTATTAAGAAATAAAAGCTCTTGTCCCTGGTACTTATTCACATAACAACCACTTGAAACATAAGTTTCCACAATTATATATATCATTTTCCCTTATCATTTTTACCAATAATAAGACCCTGCCCAATATTTAGAATTCTGTTTTCCACTTGAAATAACAAAACAAGAATTCCCTTAATCATTAACACATAACTAAGTTATGACATTTTCATGATCACAATATTCACAGCAAATCTACTAATTGTACACCACACATTTGCAGTCATTCAAAAAACATTAATACACATAAACACAATCTCAAGTCTCAAGCTTCAACACTCAATCAAATCAGTTTCATTACCTTTTATTCTCTTCATGGATGACCATTAGCCGATGCATCCATACCTTTACATAGCCTCCCCGGCCAGATACCAATTAGAACCTTTCCGGTTCCAATTCCCTTGTTTGTGTCATCTCAATCAGAGTCAAATGACATCTTTTTTCCTTGTCGAGATACCGATTGGATTGAGAGATACCAATTGGACTCAACCCATACAAGCAAGTAACTAACTGCACAAAAGAAATGAAAGAAGAGAGATGTTTCCTAGAATGTTTCATAGCTTCCCAAAGATTAGATGTGGACGTCAACATACCAATCCGTAGGACTATATTTGACATTTTGCTCTTGTACTGGGAGACCAGTAACCTAGGCTCTGATACCATCTGTCATGACCCCACTATCGGGCTGTGCGGGTGCCTACTCTAAGCACCTAGATAAATGAACCCTTACCACCCAATCTAACAGGTAAATTGCGGAAAACAAAGTATAATAGTAAATAACCTCATTTTTATACAAAAAGACAATAAACCATTTTCTAAACTGGAAAACAACCCTCCCTAGGATCTAGTCTAAACAGGTAGAAGAGCTACTATAGGAGTAAAATAGAAATGTAAGAGGATACAACACCCACCATGGAAACAAGATAGAAGCTGCTGAAGATCGCCGTCTTTCTCTACCTATAAAACATCACCGACCCTGCAACCATACTATACCCAAAAGGTATAGCAAGAGTAGAATCAGTACAAATAATACATACTGGTAGGCATCATCGGTTGACCCGAATCCACTGTATACCATCATATAAGAATTCAAGGGAAAACATACAATAAGTTACAATAATCCATTCCTTTAACATCCACTTTTACCACCCCGATATTAACCCTAAGAACCTTTATGTCTTTTCCTAAGCCTTCTTACCCTGCTCCGCTATCAACTCCACAGCTGAGAGTCTCTGCACTATCGGATTCTGATCCAGCAAAACACTAGGACTCCTCCCAGGTCACGCTTAACTCTAGACTTTCCAAGTCACATTTTGCACTAGACTTCCCAAGTCAAACCTTAACACTAGACTTCCTGCCGGTTCAGGCGCTCACAGAATACTAGTCTTGTCCCACTAACCTAGTCAAACCTCACTCTCTAGGAACCTTAGGCCCTCCAAGTTCACCCGTCTTGAACCCATCAAGCATTATGCCTCACAACCCCTATTCTTGGGACCAACTAGCCCAGGCATTACCGATCCGTCACTCTTGCCAAAATAGGAATTGCAAGGGTATGACCTTAACTCAATATTACCAGACAATGTGAAGCAACCAAGTCCATATGACTATCAATAAAAACCCCAGTCAACAATCGGACTCAATAACTATATAAGTCATGCCCGACTATGCGAGTAACCAGACCACCTATAAATGTATCACGGCTTGCAAGTTACCCGGACTTCCCAAGGATCCCTAGGACATCATCTATGCCATTTAACATATGACCCTAGTTTACAGAATAAACCACCTTATCACTTAAGCACACCAACCCGGCCCTCAAAGACCAATATATATGTCAAGTAATAGTAAATCCTGACCCTCTCAGGAACCCAACATGTAAAGAGCAGTAAGTAAACTCGTACTGAGTAAAGTAGTACAACATGCAACAACAGCTAGTGACATAACTCCAGACTCTCAGTCTACCTTCTTAGCTTATCAACCACACGTAATAAGTCTAACTGACATTGACAATTCTCAGTGACAACAAACATGTATCCTGTTTACATAACCGGACCAAACAAGGATACCTAGACCAACACCTAAGTATTAACATGTGATGACCGGTCCACCCCAAGACCATCCCCACATTTAAGTGTAACAACCTGACCACTCAAGGACCAATACAATCAATTACAGATTCAACAATCAACCCAGTCCACTCATGGAACCATCGACAAACACAATCAATAATGAATAAATAAACTTGTACCAAGCGTGGTACCCGAGCCAACCAATATATAATTTGTACCAAGCGTGGTACCCGAGCCAACTATTAGTATCTCATACCAGGCGTGGTACCCGAGCCAACTAAATATATCTCATACCAGGTGTGGTACCCAAGCCAATCGAATATGTATCCCATACCAGGCATGGTACCCTAGCCAACCGAATGTATCCTGTACCAGGAATGGTACCCGAGCCAACCAAATATCATACACAATTCAACCAGTCAATATTTAATGAACAAAACACACTTGTAAATTAATAAGCAACACAGCACGTTTATTTCACATAATTGACACCCGGATAATTAGACATTCACAATTTTATCCCTTAAGCATGCATCTCATACATGAACACATATTGCATATTAGAAAAACTATAACCATCACCTAAGTGTTCAACATGTCTTCTCGGCCTACACTAAGACCAACTTCACACTTAAATTTAACTACCCGGCGTCTCATAGGCCGATAAGCAATAATCACATTTTCAACAATTAAATCCGGTCCACTCATGGGACCATCAACAAATACAAACAATAATGTATAATTAGACCCGCCCAAAAACTAATCCATGGCTTACCCTTTAGACACATATTTGTCGATACATCAATTCCGGGCCCTTCTCTTAAGACATATACAACATGAGAAAGACATCCCCCAATATTGGTACTTTAGCCATTCTAGTTTACTATACTTCTTTTACATCAGAATCATCCCCGAAACTTCCTTTAAACTAGTAATTTAATTAACCATAGCATTTTCGATTTCCTAAACCTTACCAACAATCTAGTTTTCTGAACCCAACTTGACATGTATAAACAACCCAGAATAAAGCACATCACTCTGACATTATCAATCCCTAATCAGTAAACCAACCAAACCATACAATGTTCATCTAGACTCCGTGCCCGAAGGCCTAAACATAATTTCTCTTTTCCTTCTATGACAACAATATGAAATGGAAACAGATCAAAGTCTACTCAATGAAAGAAAACCTAGCCTACCTGGACGCCACGCAGCTGGACAATGCATTTTCTGGCTCTATGAAGGTATTTCCTAATGGATGACAGGCCCAAAATCTATGGTTTCACGTCCTTTTAGCTGGAATCTCCCCTCCCTATGGCTCCCAAGCCTTGGAGCAGCCTAGGAGGGTTTTTGGAGTAACCCTCATCTATTTTTTGGGGCTGAAGGGGAGAGAATGAAATTATAAAACCCATTTTAGGTTTTCTGATCCCGTCGTTCTGCTATAGAGTCCTAATTACCACTATAGCGGTACCGCCGTAGCGGAAGGCGCCTGTTATAGCGGGTTGACCACTTTTGACTTCTCCTATAGCGGGAATTTCTCCGCTATAGCGTTCGTTGTTGTAGCACAGTGTCAACCGCTATAGCGGTTGACATAGAACAGAACCTCAAAAAATCTCCAAAAATAGCCCATTTCAAAACACACTTTAAATCTTGACGTTCCTAACCAACCCTTTCACGTCAACTTCGATATCGGGAGTTCTACTCACCCGAATTCACTTATGAAAAGTCCTACAGACTCCTTAACACCTTAGCTAATGGAAAAATTAGTTCAACCTTAGACATTTTACCCAATCCTTTTTCAGATTGTCCTAGACCTTACCTCGCTCTGAATTCATCTAAGACTAGCCTAGCTCAAAATTTCCAACTCCCCAACTCGGAAGTTTTTCTAACTCGCTCTTCACACGAATAGATCACCCATAATGAGATATCTTTTAATAATGACTAAACAGGTCATTACAAAAAGAGGTAACATCGCTTCCATTTTCACTTTCTGTTATTTTTTGTTTTGCCGTTTACTCATTTTATGCCTGTTTCGTATGGATTGATTAAATTTTATAATGTTTATTCTCTTGTTTGAATCTAAAATTCTAAAGAGTGTGTTCTTATGAACATATGGGGTAAAGGATGAACGCTTTATAGTGTTTATCATCTACACTTGCTCTTCACTTGCAAATGCTCAAAGATTAACCCATTCCCTAGTTCATTTAGCTATTTTAATACTGCCCAGAAACTTTGCTTAAATTACAACGCTTGCGTTGTTTAGCTTATCTATCTTTATTCAGTGCTATTTGCTTACTGTCGTTATTTTGTTTGGCTGTTTGGCCTGATGTAAAATATAGAGAAATGGAGATATCCTTTTGGATACGGGAAGAAATGTGAACGTACTATAATGATCATCATTCCTTCCTATTCCTATCTTGTATTACTTAAAAGCTTTCCCCTCCCTTCATTCTATGTTGAACTTTGTAGTTCTGTCTTTTCCTCTATTTACTGCTCGGTTTGGCTAGGAGTAAAAGGTGAAAGGGCACTCATATGAGTATTGTGATTTGATGATAAACTTCTTATGATGTTTATTATTCTCACCTCTTCCTTCAACCTCGAAAGCTTCATATTTCTGTGTCTTGGAGAACCAGTTTTGTTCTACCTAAATTTATTTTTTTAAAACATTTTGATAACTACTCTATTTCATAAATCATACACTACATGTTTGTCGATTATAAGTTCTATATGGTTGTTAGTATTGAAAATATGCTACTAGTTTGATCTTGTTTTGTTTAAAAAAAATATATAGTTTGTACATAGGAAAGCTATAAAAGATAACATTGAGAAATTGTGATTGCATGAAAATGGACTGCTTATCTTAAATTCTATTTTCGTTACTTTCGGTGGGCTGTTTTGCCATGATTTCCTATGAAAATCACTATGTGACTAGTTTACATATGAAGGATTTAAGAGAAAGAGTACTTTCTTTTCATTTCGTAATTCTTATCATATTACAAAAAGAGAACTTCTTTTTCATTTCGTAAAAGATATTTTCTTATCATGTATTAAAAAGGGTACTTTTCTTTCCAATAGAAAGAGTATTTTCTTTTTCACTTCGTAGTAGCCTTACATGTAAAAGTTTAAACTGGATTTCGAGACCTAGAAATTATGAGCTTAGGACCTCTACTTCAAGCCAAAATCTGTTTATAAATATGAGGAAAATTTCACGAATGGTCAAATAAATCCTTGTATGAAGTAGAGTCTTTTGTGTGTCTTAAAAGAAACCATGTTTGTTAAGATTTATCATTTGTGTTTCTTTTCGGCTATGCTTCCTGAGATTTTTAAATCTTTTTTTTAGTTGAAGAATTTTAACATATTTCTGCCTCTCTTAAAAGAAAAGAAGGAGATTCCAAATCTTTAAAATTTTGCAAGTGTTGAAACATTTCTCTAAAAAGAAAAATATAGTCTTGTTTTTCCGTTGTCTTGCTCCTCCTTGAAATAGCTTAAAGTTATAAATGTCTTAGAATTACTAATCTTTGAGGAAAGAATGTTAAAAAGTGACTCATTAGTGACCTATTATCAAATCTGGAAAAGAACAGTCCGTAATGTGATTTAGAAATTCTGCTTTGTAATGACTTATTTCTGTTAGGGGTACTGTTTTGAGCTGGGACGAGGAAAAGAGTACTCTCACCCCTAAAGAAACTCTCAAAAATGTAGCAGTCTTAATGTTTTGTGTAGCACACACATTCGCAATCCTCTTTTTATTTAGGAGTTGGTTACATTTTTATATGTTTAAGTGACAAGGTTTATTCATGTTTGGTCTAAGCTTGAGTATGGTCATGTTTTAGTAATTCAGAACTTGAACATGTGAAGTTATGCTTTAAAACACTTTTCAAGTTTGCTTTCAAATAGGTCAAGATCTTTCCAAACATGCCTTAATATTCCATCTCTTTTCAAATTAAAGTATAGACTAAATTACGGGTAATAGTTGATCCTCTCTGTTGCTTGTTAGTTTTCTTAAATGATGATAATATATGGTTAGCTGTTTCAAGTTAGTGTTTGGTGTCACCTTGAGTTTAAATTGGTTATCAATGTATAGCCTTGGTTTAACTCCTTCCAATATGTCTCTTTTGTCATTTCTCTTCATTGAAATTTTGCTTGCTTGCTTGTTTAAAAATATCACTAGGAGTATTTGGTTAACTTGTTTGTTTCAAGGTGTGTATTCTAAAAGTAAGGAGATCTTCTTATTTTTCCTTTAATTATAAAAATTATTATTGATCTGTCAAGTTATGCAGCATCTACTAATTTCTTTCTCTTTCTTTTGATACATGTGAAATCGTATGAGTCCATCTGGACTTAAATCTCATTACATTTCGGGTCAAGCCAATGGCTCAACATTATTTTATCGTCGATCAACCATTCGGCCCATTTCTCGTGATCAACCAAAAAGAAAGAGAAATGGGCCCAAAGTATGTATTTCGCAATGCTTTTGAAGATCCACTTCTCGTCGGATGATTGGAAAAGGAAGTTGGGATAATTGATAGATATTAGATTTTAGGCCGAAGGCCTAAAGTCATTTTCTTTCCCTCAATCTTTCTTATATTCATATACTTTTGTATTACTAATATTTTGTTTGATTGAAATTTTTATTAACTTAGATGAATCTCCGAACGAGTTTGTTTTATCTACTTCATCATGTTAATTTCTCTATCTAATCACGTAGATATGGAATGAGCATTTTGATCACTCTCCAAAAAAGAGTAAAAATGGATCTCGTTTTAAGTGGAAAACAATGGCTAATTTTGGAATTTCTAAGAATTTTCTCATATTTTCCTTTTAAGTGATATTCTAACATTTTGCACTTTTTAAAGCAAAAAAATAAATCAAGTGTCCCGCTAAGCTAGTTTCTAATTTTTTAGCCACGCAAAAAATGTAATTTTTCAAAAGCAATTTCATTTCAAGAGGAATTATAAAAATATTAAAGTTTTATTTGGTTCAAAGAGATGATGACCTCAGTTTCTTTTATCCATAAAAAGTTTTAAATCCGGTAGTAAATCGCATTTGCGGATTTTTCGAAATGCTAACTCCTTCTTCAAAAAATCACTTGAACCCTTACCCCGAACTCCAGTTTTAAAAAATAAAGGTTTTTCTCAACTACCTTTAAAAATGGGTATCTTAATTTCCTAAAAATTAAGTGGCGACTCTTTTTCTTTTTATTATTTTTCAAAATAAAATAGCCAAGTTATGGTGTTTTGATTCAGTTCAAAATGTGTCGTAACACATGCGCCTTGCTCCAACTGCGCCTAGACCTTTGTTGCCTGGGATGGCCTTCAAAATCAAGCGGAATTTGTAAATTGGGTCTAATTTGACCATTCTTTTGACCCTAATCCTGTAAATGAATACACCAAAATAAATCATAAATGAAAGTTAGATTCTGCTGTTGACCCTACTTCCTTACCTAAATATACAAAAATTAGATAAGATACATAGAAACGAAAAATTAAAGACAAACAAAATGTAATTGAATTGCCACCCTATTGATGGTACTACACTACTATGTACCCATTCAAATAACCTTCTATATTCGAAATAAAGGGTGTACTTCATCTTATGAAGTATGAAGGTTTTAAGTGGACCGAGTGAAAACTCGAAATCAATAATATTAATAGGTATGCATACAGAAAGATCAAATACAATTACCACATCTTTATTGCTTTTTTGGTAGCTAACAGATTGGACTTCATTGTTTCCCCATGGAATGCAGACAACTCACAATTACAATACCTCTTATAAACATACACATGCACACATGTTTAAATTGTAATAAAAGTACTGTTCTTGATCAAATATTCTCAAAATTATGGATTAAGTCCTTTGGTAGGTAAAATAGTAGATAAGCTATTCAACTTTCTTGTATAATCAGTTGTCCGACACACTTAAATTCCTATTGGAATTATAATGGTAAGACATTTAATCTAAAGCTTGCACTCAGATTATTGGGTGAAAAAAAAACTTGGAAACATTTTTGGTTCAAATTTTCAAGTAAACAAACTTGAAATGGTTTTGAAGGAACAAAATAATTTGAGGGGTAGGGAATTAAACTGCTAGTACAACTATAACTATGAGTTACCTCAATTTCAGCGTCATTTCCTTCTTTAAATTATGAAAAATTCACATCAGAAGAATAATTTCTCAATTGACAAAAATTAAAGTATAATGCATATCATGAAATTATTCATAGAAAAAATACCAATTCATAAGTCAAAAACCAAAGAGAAGATCACTACCAAAAACAGGAAACATCAAGATCAATAGAAGCATGTATATAGAGGGATCAGATCACACAAAAAAAAATCACAAATTTATCAAATTCATAAAACCATGAGCAATTTAAGGGTTTAAAAGATAAGCTCAATTCAAAAATATAAATGTCACAACTTTTTTTTGGTTCAGAAAATCATCAAGAAGAAAGGGCAAAGAAGAAAACAGACGTACAACACATTCAAAGCACAATTTACATATTAATCTACATTAGATAGTAGCCCTGACTAACAATTACGTGTAGGAAATATAGAAGGAGAATACTTTTCTTAGAGAATGCTCAAGTTGTATTAGGCTACTTGAGGCCACTTGAGATTGATTACAATCATCAATTACATCTCTATTTATACTATTCAAAATATCTATTCAAAGGTCTTGCCCAAATAACTAGATACATGTATCACAATTCACTAGATACATGTATCACAAACTCCTAAAAGATTTCTGGAAAAACTAAGAGATAATATTGAAAGCCTAAGCATAAAGGATAATATTCTTGTGAATGCATTAATTTCAACACTCCCCCTTAATGCATTTGCTTGACAACTCCAATGCGTTCTCGAAGATAGCAAAACTTTTCTCTAGAAAGTGCTTTGGTGAAGATTTCAGCAAGTTGTTCTCCTGTCTAATCCCTCTATCAACATACCATTCGTTGCTTTTTTCTGAAGCATCAGATTGAGAAGCGAAGAAAAGGCTTTCTTCCTTTTCTTCCTCCGTTTCTTCACAGAAATTTGCTTGCTCCTGTTGCTTGCTCCTGTTGCTTGTGCCTGCAATCCTTCTCAATGTGGCCAAACTTTTTACAAAAGTTACATTGGGCCTTGCCTTTGTGCCAACATTTTTCTGCATTATGATTAGTCTTTTTGCAAATTTTACAAAAAGGACTAGTACTTTTATCACCTTTTTCTTCAACCTTCTTAATAGAGCCATCATGATCCTGCTTCTTTTTTGGATTGTACTTCTTTTTTTGTTGATTTCTTGAGAAATTTTGAGAATTCTCATTGGTTCTGGACTGGAAAGCCGTCTTTTTGGATTGATCTTCATGAAAAAAAATTCGCTCCTCGTGTGCACGAAATGATCCAACTAGCTCTTTGATGGAAAGCTTAGAAAGATCTTTCGTCTCCTCAATGATAGCAACAATATACTCATACTTTTCTGTGACACTAATTAGAATCTTTTCCACAACTTGTTGGTCAGAAACTTCATCACCATGATTTCTCATTTCATTAACAATATTCATGACTCTTGTGCAATATTCATCTATTTTTTCAGATTCTATCATCTTTAAATTTTGAAACTCTCTTCTAAGAGTTTGAAGATTGATAGTGCGTACCTTTTCATCACCATACACCTCAGCTTTCAGAGACTCCCAAGCTTCCTTTGTAGTCTCACAAGTAGCAATTTTTGCAAAATATGCTCTTGAGACTCCCATTTGAATTTTTCTCAAGGCTTTTACATCTTGACGATGCTTAGCCTCAAGATTTTTTATCTCTGCTACTGAAAGTTCACCATCGTCTTCTAGCTGTTCATAGCCATTTGTAACAATAATCCACAAAACTTCAGCTTTCAGATGCGTTCTCATTTTTATCTTTCAGTATTCAAAGTAATTTTCATCAAAAAATGGACTAAGAACAACTGAAGAATCAGCACCTTCATTTGTTTTAGATGCCATAATTTTTTTCTTCACCTAACCCCAGATTAAGAATGAAAAACTGCTCTTGATACCAATTTGTAGGAAATATAGAAGGAGAATACTTTTCTTAGAGAATGCTCAAGTTGTATTAGGCTATTTAAGGCCACTTGAGATTGATTACAATCATCAATTACACCTCTATTTATACTATTCAAAATATCTATTCAAAGGTCTTGCACAAATAACTAGATACATGTATCACAATTCACTAGATACATGTATCACAAACTCCTAAAAGATTTCTTGAAAAACTAAGAGATAATATTGAAAAACTAAGCATCAAGGATAATATCCTTGTGAATGCATTAATTCCAACACTACGAACCCCCTAAACATGTCTCTTTATGCTCCATCAATTATATAACTGCTTGCGCAATTGGAGATGAGCTAATAGTTGTTGTAGATGATAAATTACGAAGATTTTTCTTTGTTGGTCTTACGCCCTCTAATTTTGGACCAGTTTGCCTCACTTTTACTCTTTGTATCAACTGATATAACATAATTCAGCAATTTAATACAGATGAAGAGCTAATTACGCGCTTAAAGTGATAACAGAATAAATCACTATAAAATAAATTTTGAAATACATGTTTTTGACACTTTATGTCAACCTATATTACAACAAAATCACCTTCTTGTAGTCTGTTAGCTCGAACCGAATTGCCTTCAAGAATTAGGAAAAAACTGCAATCAAAAATTACTTACTCAGTATATTAAAGTGAATTATGCAGAACAACGCAAGAGTTGTGTGATTGATTGTACCTACACCTGTGTTTTCAAGAAGGTACATTTTGTTTCTGTTATTTGTCCAAAATCTGAAGAAGAAAAAAAAGGCTCAATAATCATAATAGTAAGATGACTGTAAACCAAAAGGATAACAGTTGAGTCAAACAATGCAATGGAATATAACTTGATCATGGATGATTATTTTCAGTTAACATATGTAACGACCGGGTCCGTCATTATGTTAATTTTTTCTGATTTCATAAATTTGGGGAAAATGGTTAAAAATTCATTCGGGGTAAGTAGGGTGATGTCATAGAAAAATTTTGATTTTTTTCAGAAATAATTCGGGCTGACGTCACTCCGCTATAGCGGTATTTTATTCCGCTATAGCAGAACCACTGTAGCGGAAGAGTAGACCGCTATAGCGGAGCTACGGGAGGCAGTAGCCTGATATGGGATTTTATTAAAAAGTCTTTTCTCCTCAATTGGAAAACATACGAGGGTTCCTCCAAAAACCCTCCCAGGCTGCTCCAAGGCTAGGGAATCTTGAGGAGGAGGGGTCATGGCTGAAGGGACGTGGAACAACGGATTCCAGGACCACTGTTCAATTGGGAACGCACTCACGGAGCCATAAATGCACCGTTGCAGCTGCTCGGCATCCAGGTAGGCTAGGTTTCTTCCAAGAGTAGATTGACCGCTTTCATTTTCGTATTATTGTATAGAATGAAAGGGAGAATCCATGGTTAGGCTTCGGGCACGGAGTCTGGAGGAAGTTGTTGAATTGTTGGATTACTTTGAAAATGGTAGAATGGGAATAGGGTATTGTGATATTCTAGGCATTGCTTAAATTGTGTGATTTTGCTGATAAAAATATGGAAACTAGAATATCGAAAGGTTCGGGGAACCGGAAAAGGGTTAGTAATTAACAAAGGTGTAAAGAACAGAAGTTCTAGACTAATTGGTATAATTAGGATAATTGTTTGGTTGTTTTCTAAGGCTGGGAAGGGTTTTCTCAGGTTGTATTTGATCCTAGGAAGAGGGTCAGGAATAAATGTAATTAACTGCACGTTTAAAGGGGCGAACCGGGGTAGTCTTGGGACGGAATTTGATGGTTCATAGTGTACCCGGAATGGAGTAGGTGATGGCTTACGAATTTCGGTGAATATTGTATATTTTGTACTCTTATTTAAGTGTTTGTATGAATTGCATGACTTAGAGGAATTGTGTAGAATGTCTAAGGGTCATGTTTTACAGTCGGTGAATTGAACGGTGCGTTGCTTGTTGGTTTACAAGTTGTTTTGTTCATTATTTTGACTGTGGATTATTGACATTCGGTTGGCTCGGGTACCACACCTGGTACATGTATAACAAACGGTTGGCACGGGTACCACGCCTGGTACAGGTATAACAAATGGTTGGCTCAGGTACCACGCCTGGTATGAAATACTAACGGTTGGCTCGGGTATCACGCCTGATACGGTTTTTTTTTACTGTATCATTACATTGATATTGTTATATTGCATTAACTGTTATTGGTTCTGTGAGTGGACCAGGCTATTTTATTGAAATGTGATAATTACTTATGGTCCGTGAGAGGCCGGGAATTCTGTTATATTTGGTTAAGTTGGTTTTGGTGTAGACCGAGTTATTATGTTGATCATTATTTGGTCTTAGTGTAGGCCGGGTTGTTATATTATATTGTGAGTTTGGTCTTGGTGTAGGCTGGGTTGTTATATTATATCGTGAGTTGGGTCTTGGTGTATGTCGAGTTGTTATATTATATTGTGAGTTTGGTCTTGGTTTAGGCCGGGTTGTTATATGATATTGTGAGTTTGGTCTTGGTGTAGGCCAGGTTGTTATATTACGTTGTCAGTTGCTCTTAGTGTAGGCCAGGTTATTATGTGGGTTATTAGTTGGTCTTGGTGTAGATCGGGTTTTCATGTTAACACCTAGATGTGTTATGGGGATTCGGGTGGGTCCGGACTACGTAAAAAAGGTTATGAGTTCACAATTATTGTTATTAAGTGTACTAATGGCGGTCAGAAATTATTTGTGGTTAATAAGATAAGGGTGGTCTTGGTGTAGACCGGATAGCCTGTTGAACAATTAGGTGTGGTTAGAGGATCCTTGGAGGGTCCGAGTTTCGGGATTAGAAAGGGACTTAGATATAACTATGTTGTTGTCATTGAATGTGTCATTGGCTGCTAGGTGAATTTCATGTGATTGGTAAATTGGGAGTAAGACTGAAAGTCTGGGGTTGTAGTTGTTGGTTGGTATAACCAGGATGGAAAGTTGTCCTTGAGGTCCGTGAAGGGTCCGGACACTGGTAAGTAATACCACGGGTATAAGTGGTTTGGTTGAGCAGTTAGTCGGGTTAAGTCTGAATATCTAGTCAAGGAGGTGACTTGGAAAGTCTAGGTGGAAAGGTGACTTGGGAAGTCTAGATGTCAAGGTGATTTGGAAATTCTAGATATCAAGGTGACTTGGAAAGTCTAGGTGACAAGGTGACTTGGGAAGTCTAGATGTCAAGGTGACTTGAGAAGTCTAGGTGTCAGGGTGACTTGGGAAGTCTAGGTGACAAGGCGACTTGGTAAGTCTAAAGGTTAGGATAGTCGGTTCTGAAAGGGGGGATTGATAAAAGTGATGTTGAAAGGGGTGAAACATTTACCTTGTGCATTTTATCTTGATTTTTATATGATGGTAGGAGTGAATTCGGGTCAGCCGATGATGCCTACCAGTACGTGTGTTTGTACTGATTCTACTCTTGCTATACCCTTTTGGGTATAGTCTGGTTGTAGGATTGGTGATATTTCAAAGGTTCAGGATTGTGGTGATCTTCCAGCAGCTCCTACTTTCCTTCTTTGGTGGGAGTTGTGTCATCTTATGTCATATACTGATCTTGTAGAAGCTCTTGTACCGGCTTAGACTAGGTTCTGGGGAGGTTGTTTCATATTGTAAATGTTTTCCGCAAATTATTTAAGTCGTTTATTTTTCTTAACTATTTGTAAAAAGGATTTCTCATGTATTTAAGGGACTTATTTAATGGTTTATTTTTTTTTTGCATTGCCTGTTGGTTCGGGTGGTAAAGGTTCTCCTATCTAGGTGGATTAGAGTAGGTGCCCGCACGGCCCGATAGTTGGGTCGTGACAAATGGTATCAGAGCCCAGGTTACCGGTCTCCCAGTAAAAGAGCAAAATGTCGAATAGAGTTCTGCGGATTGGTGTGTTGACGTCCACATCTAATCCTAGGGAAGTTATGAAGCATTCTAGGAAACACTTCTCTTCTTTCATTCCTTTTCGTGCGGTTTCGTTACTTGCTTGTATGGGTTGAGTCCAATTGGTATCTCTCGATTTCAATTGGTATCTCAACAAGGTGAAGGATGTCATTGGACTACGGGTACGACAAACAAGCAAGAAGGATTGGAACCGGGAAGGTTCCAATTGGAATATGGCCGGGGAGGCTATGTAAAGGTGTCACGACCCAACCCGTCGTGAGTGGCACCCACCCAACCCCCGGATGAGCGAACCAATAGAGTTCAACCCTTGACTAGACTAACAGCCTAAAACCAGCAAGCGAAAAGTAAACTAGCAATCAAAACAAATCAAAAACTAATCATTATCCTGCGGAAAATCCCTCCTAGGAACTGAAATTCATCGTACCAAACATCAGTACCAAATATCTGAATACGGGATGCAACCCCAATAGATAAAAATGAAATAGTTTTAGGTCCGAAACAAATGGACTGAAACTCTAAGGACAACCCAAGGTAGCTCGAAATAAGCAGCTCACCCTTGAAAGTCAGAATCGTCGGTGCTAAATGCGAGGTCGCGTCTCAGTCGCTGGTAGATTTCCTGTACTCACCAAAGATAAGCAAGTGCAGTATCAGTACACCACCACTATGTACTGGTGGGATCATCAGCCAGTTTTCAAGTAAACAACATATACAATAGTACAACATATGCAAGTAAATATATGGAAAAGCAACAAGTATACAGGTCCTAGACAACAAGTCTCTACCTACCTTGTCCCAGCATGAAATCCATCTCTTACAGTTCTATACCACGAACATGAGCCATTAACTATACTTTTCCATTTAGCCCGGACCCACCTTGGAATCCCCTCTAGAAACATACCAAAAGTAATGATTCCACCCAGCCTAAACCAAGACCAACACAGTAGTTACACAAAGTTCCCGCCACTCAAGGACCACCAATAATAGCACCTTTTAAAAGACAACCCAGTCCACTCACGGAACCAATATCAAGTATCACATTCAGTAAAACAACCCGGTCCACACATGGAACCAATATCAGCCAATGCAATACAATAATCAATGAACCAATGCAAGATGCAATAAAGTAAACCCGTACCAGGCGTGGTACCCGTGCCAACCAAGTGTTATACCCGTACTAGGCATGGTACCCATGCCAACCATTTGTTATACCCGTACCAGGCATGTTACCCGAGTCAACTGAATGTCAACAAACTACAGTCAATAAATGAACACACATAACTTGTAAAACCAACAAGTAAACACCGTTTAATCACAGACTGTAAATAGGAACCTAGACATTCAACACAACTTCTCTAAGCAATGTAATGCATACAATCACTTAGACATGAGTACATGAATATACACATTCACAGAAAATCATAAGCCATCACCTACCTCGAAATGTTCCAAGCTCTATTTGACCCAAGCTTTCCCGTGTTCCGGATTCCTCTCTCGTTCTTGGTCTAAAAATAACATACAGTACATATAATCAACACAAGTCCTGCACATTACCCAGATTATACCAAATCCCCAAACCTCAGGCCACCCATGATCATCCCACCCTTTTTCTGGGCTTTTACACTGTTAATTCTCGTAGTTCTATCATATTTACGAATAAAACAGGGAATTAAACAACCTATGATCATAATAATGTACTTTAATCCATACCCAAGAACACACATGCTTGAAATCTCCTTTCTTCCCCAAATTCCACCATCCCTAGATTATTCTAACCTTTCCCAAATTCTCTCCTAGCAATTCTACCGCATAGGAAACGTAATACAAAGATTGGGGGACGAAAACCTTACCTTGGGGAAGAATTTTGATGAAAAAAGGAAGAAAAATGCCTGGAATCGCCTAGCCCTTCTCCCAAAATGAAATTGTGAAAAACTGAATGTTTTGGGAGCTGTTTCTGCATTAAAATCTAGTCGGCCCACTATAGCGATCCCCGCTATGCTATAGTGGTCCCGCTATAGCGGTAGGCTACCGCTATAGCGGTCTTAAGTAGGTTGACCGCCCTTTGACCACCGCTATAATGGTAATTTCCACCGCTATAGCGGTGGCCTCTATCGCACGTGGTTGCGCTCATCATGGACAGAAAGTCCAAAAATTTCCCAGTTTTGTCCATTTTACAACACACTTGCTTTCCCCAACAATCAGAAAATAACCCCTTCACGTCAAATGTGATTTCGGGAGTTCTACCTACCCAAATGCAATTCTGAAAAGTCCCTCGGACTCCTTTATGTCTTGGATACGTGGAAAACTAGCTCGAATCAAGACACAAAGACCAATCTTTACCCGGATTTTCCTAGACTCTACCTCGCTCTAAAACTGGCCGAGGCTAGCCTAGTCCAGAATTTCAAAACCCCAAATCTGGAGTTTTCTAACTCTAAAACTTGGCACGATTGGACTACCCGTAATGATGGACCCGATCGTTACAACAGATACCAATTTACCCATCGTTCATCCCCGAATAATCAAACTCGAAATTATGGAAATAAAAGGAAGGAAGTGTAGTACCTGAATCCTCAAACAATCGAGGGAACTTGTCCCGCATGTCCTTCTCAGTTTCCCAAGTGGCTTCCTCAACCGGACGATGCTTCCACTGAACCTTCACCATATCAATCACCTTTTTGCTCAACCTCCAGACATCTCAAGCAAGAATCAAAATCAGTTCCTCTTCATAATGTAGGTACTTATCGAAAAGTATCTAATCTCACTTGATGATGTAATCCACATCCCCATGGTATTGCTTAAGCATGGATACATGGAATACCAGATGGACGCCCGATAAACTAGGTGGCAGTGCTAACTTGTAAGCCACTAGCCCCACAATTTCAAGAACTTCAAACGGATCGATGAACCAAGGGCTAAGCTTGCCCTTCTTACCAAACCGCATAACCCTTTTCATTGGTGATACCTTTAACAATACCTGCTCACCAACCTGAAAGTCCATGTCCCGGACCTTGTGATCTGCATACTCCTTCTACCTGCTTTGAGCAGCCAGCAACTTGGTCTGTATGCCCTTTACCTTTTCATGCGCTTCCTTCACTAAGTCTACGCCCATAGGCTTCACATCGCGTTCCTCAAACCACCCAACCGGTGACCTGCAGTTCCTTCCATATAGGGCCTCGAACGCTGCCATATCGATACTGGAGTGGTAGCTATTATTGTACGAGAATTTGCACAATGGTATAAACTGGTCCCAATGACCCCCGAAGTCCATCACACATGCTCTGATCATGTCCTCCAATACCTGGATCATCCTTTCTAACTGACCATCAATCTGAGGGTGGAAGGTTGTGCTAAAGGTGAGTTATGTACCCAACTCTTCGTGTAACTTGCCCCAGAACTTAGAAGTAAATTGCATACCCCTGTCTGAAATGATGGACAGTGGTACCCCATGCAGTCTCGCAATCTCCTTCACGTAGATCTTAGCCAATTGTTGTGAATTATAATCTACCCTGACTGGAATGAAATGAGCGAACTTGGTCAGCCTGTCAACAATGACCCAATTTGAGTCATACTTCTCTAATGTCTTGGGAAGACCCACCACAAAGTCCATGGCTATTCTTTCCTGGCATTCTCTGAAGTAGTCCTGTAGGTCTCTGATATTCATATTTTACCTGTTGGCAGTTCTGACATTTGGACACAAAGTCCACTATGTCCCTTTTCATCTCGGGCCACCAGTAACGCTGCCTCAAGTTCATGTACATTTTGGTCACACCCGGATGAATTGGGTACCGCAAAGCATGAGCTTCTGCCAAGATTCTGTATCATATCATCCACTCGAGGAACACAAATCCTCTCCCTGAAGTGCAACACTCCACCAGAGTCTAACATGACGTCTCTGGACTCCCCGGATATTGCCATACCTCACAACTTACCCAGTTTCGGATCCTGAAACTGTTTTGCCTTTATTTCCTCTATGAAGGTGGCCTTGACCTCAATGCTGGCCAACAACCCACCTTGATCTGAAATACCCAAGTGCATGAACTTGGCCTCTAAATCCCGAATCTCCTTAGCCAATGGTCATTTGGACGCCCCCAAACAAGCCAAACTACCCATGCTAACAGTTTTCCGGCTTAATGCGTCTGCCACCACATTAGCCTTACCCGGATGGTACTGAATTATAACATCAGAATCCTTCAATAAGTCCATCCACCTCCTCTCCCTCAAATTCAAATCCTTCTGAGTGAAAACGTGCTGCAGACTGCGATGATCTGTGAATACCTCACACTTGACACCATAAAGGTAGTGTCTCCAGATTTTCAATGCAAAAACCACCGCTGCCAACTCTAAATCGTGAGTCGAGTATTTCATCTCATGCACATTCAACTGCCTGGATGCATAGGCTATCACATTCCTATCCTGCATCAACACAGCACCCAAACCAGAATGTGAAGCATCACAGGAAACAACAAAGTCTTTACCTTCAATCGGCAAGGACAAAATAAGGGTTGTCGTCAAAAGTGTCTTGAGCTTTTAAAAGCTCTTCTCGCACTTGTCGGACCACACGAATGGTACTTAATTCTGTGTCAGCCTGGTCAGGTGAGTAGCAATAGAAGCAAAATTCTTAACAAACCTCCGGTAGTACCCCGCCAGCCCAACAAAACTCCTCACCTCGATCATAGAGCGAACCCAACTCTTGACTGCCTCAATTTTCTGGGGATCCACCATCACCCCTTTTTTTGACACTACATGCCCCAAGAATGCCACAGAACTCAACCAAAACTCGCACTTAGTGAATTTTGCATAAAGCTTTTGGTGCCTCAAGATATCCAGCACAATATGAAGATGATTAGCATGCTCCTCCCTACTCTTAGAGTAGATCAAGATGTCATCGATGAACACGATAACGGAAGAATCCAAGTAGGACTTAAATACCCCATTCATCAAACTCATGAATGTTGTCGGTGCATTGGTCAAACCAAATGACATTACTAGAAACTCATAATGCCCATACCGAGTCCGAAAAGGAGTCTTTGGAAGGTCCTCAGGTCTAATCTTTAGCTGATGGTACCCCGACCTCAAGTCGATTTTTGAGAACATTGATGCACCCTGAAGCTGGTCAAACAAATCATCTATACGGGGTAGAGGGTACTTATTTCAGATGGTCACCTTGTTCAACTTCCTATAGTCTATGCACATCCGCACACTACCGTCCTTTTTCTTTACAAATAAGGCCGTAGCACCCCAAGGCGAAGTACTGAGACGTATAAATCCCTTATCTAGGAGTTCCTGCAGTTGAGTCTCAAGTTCCCTTAACTTTGACGAAGCCATACCATATGGAGGAATGGAAATGGGACGAGTGCCTGGCTCCAAATCAATACAAAAATCTATGTCTCTGTCCGGAGGCATACCAGGCAAGTCCGCTGGAAACACCTCAAAAAATTTAGAAACCACTAGAACTGACTCAATAGGAGGAGACTCCACACTATCATCCCGGAGATGAGCCAAGAAGGCTAGACACCCCCTCCCCACTAGCTTCCTAGCCCGGACAAATGATATTATCTTAACTGGCTTAGGCCTGTACACACCTTCCCACTCTAGTCTATTCTTACCCAGAATTTCTAAAGCCACAGTCTTGGTGTTACAGTTCAACACAGCATGATAAGGAGATAGCCAGGTCATACCCAAGATAATATCAAAATCAGCCATATCCAGAATTACCAAGTCTACCCAAGTATGTAACACCACAAACACAACAAAATAGTAACGATATACATGAGTCACAACCACCGACTCTCCAACTGGGGTAGAAACATAGATGGGGGAATCAAAGATATCACAAGTCAAACTCATCCCCAAAGCAAAACTCACAGACACATAAGAATATGTAGAACCTGGGTCAAATAATACTGAAGCCATTTTATCACAGACAAGAATAGTACCTGTGATCACCGCATCTGAGGCTTCCACCTCAGTCCTCTCTGGAAAAGCATAGCAATGCGCCCGATCATCAATCCGGGCAACTTCCTGGGCCGGATGCGCCGCACCCCTGCCTGCGCCGCCGTTCCCTCAGTCTCCTCGGCCTCCCTGAAAATTACCTCACCCACCCTGTGGACGACCCCTACCATTACCACCTATGCCTGCCAAAACCACTGCTCTAGTCTGCTACTGACCTTGGTTACCTGTCTGCCTATGTGGACACTCCCTCTTAAAGTGGCCAAATTCACCACAATGGAAGCAACCACGGTCAAGAGTAGGTCTGTTAGCTGATGTATAGGACGTTCCCTGGCTTTTAGGAGCTGAAGACTGAGCTCCCTGACGACCACCTGTAGTAGCTGGCAGAGCTGACTGAATAGGACGGGCTGGATAAGTCTGCTAATGCTGGCCCCTAGAGTATGAACCACCATAGTTTCCCTATGAACCACCATAGTTTCCCTCATTCTGGGGCTTCTTGGCTAAAGCCTTAGCCTGTCCCGCTTGCCTAACTCCCTCAATCTTCTTCACATAATCCACCACATCATTAAAAACCTTTCCCAAAGAAGTCATATGCACCAACAGTACTTGCAGTTCACTATTTAGACCCTTAACAAATAACCGGACTTGATCCTCCTCGGAACCCAACATCTGTGTAGCAAAATGAGACAACGCATGGAACTTAGCCTCATAAGCTGAGACCGACATGCTACCTTGCTCCAAGTTCAGAAACTCATCCTTCTTCCAGTCCCTCAAAGTACGGAGAACATACTTCTCTAGAAACAATGCGTGGAACTACTCCCAAGTCAGTGAAGGTAGAATAGAAGACCGACACTCAACATGAGACCTCTACCACTGCTTGGCATCACCTTGCAGCTGAAAAGTGACAAACTCCACCCCATGCTGACGTACAATACCCAACTTGTGCAACCTCTCATGGAAATCCAGGATGAACTCATAGGCATCCTCCTTGTATGTACCCTGAAACATCGGAGGTTTCATCTTAAGGAACTTAGTCAGCATCTCATGCTCATTACCTGTCATCACTTGGCCTAGCATGGGCCTGAGGAGATCATTTGTGCCTAAAGCTGCGTCCATCCTTAGTGGTGTAGGAACCGCTGGCTGAGTATCCAAGGCCTGATTTGCATAAGCTGCGGGTAAGGCTCCAGCACCAACCAACCCACTCAGAATATCCCACGCCTGCTTAAAAGCTTCCGGTGTCATGATAGAAAGGCTTGCATCCCTAACTGGTGTCGCATCCTCTTGAGCCCCTCCATCATCTACAACCCCTTCTTCTACGTCCTCAGCCATATAATCCTGAGGTGGGGGAGGGGTTACCTTGCGTGCAGCAGCAGCTCGAGCTCCACCCCTGGCGGGTGCGGCTCCAGCTCATCCCCTGCCCCTTCCAATACCTCTGCCACTAATTGTCGGGCCCACTGCTAGGACCACTGTCCTTGATCCATTATTCCTTGTAGTAACCATCTGCGGACAGAAGAGTGAACGAGGTTAGATACCAATTTCTATCACCAGATACCAATTGGAATCGAGTTATAGCATGAAGGAAAGAAGGAAGAGATAGTTTTTCCTAAAGACCCATAGCCTCTCGAAGAAAAGTACGGACATCTCCGCACCATTCTGCAAGACTCTACTAGACCTGTTTAGTACGACGAGATCAACGAACCTAAGTTCTAGTACTATCTTTGTCATGACCCAACTCATCGTGAGTGGCACCAACCAACCCCCGGATGAGCAAACCAGTAGAGTTCAACCCTTGCCTAGACTAACAGCCTAAAACCAGCAAGCGAAAAGTAAACTAGCAATCAAAACAAATCAAAAACTAATCATAATCATTATCCTGTGGAAAATCCCTCCTAGGAACTGAAATTCATCATACCAAACATCAATACCAAATATCTGAATACGGGATGCAACCCAAAAAGATAAAAATGAAGAAGTTTTAGGTCCGAAACAAATGGACTGAAACTCTAAGGACAACCCAAGGTAGCTCAAACCAAGTAGCTCACCCTTGAAAGTCAGAATTGTCGGTGCCAAATGTGAGGTCGCGTCTCAGTCGCTGGTAGATTTCATGTACTCACCAAAGACAAGCAAGTGCAGTATCAATACACCACCACTGTGTACTGGTAGGATCATCAGTCAGTTTTCAAGTAAACAGCATATATAACAGTACAACATATGCAAGTAAATATATGGAAAACATGCAACAAGTATACAGGTCCTAGACTACAAGTCTCTACCTACCTTGTCCCAGCATGAAATCCATCTCTTACAGTTCTATACCACGAACATGAGCTATTAACTATACTTTTCCGTCTAGCCCATACACACCCTGGAATCCCCTCTAGACACATACCAAAAGTAATGATTCCACCCGGCTTAAACCAAGACCAACACAGTAGTTATACAAAGTTCCCAGCCACTCAAGGACCACCAACAATAGCACCTTTTAAAAGACAACTCGGTCCACTCACGGAACCAATATCAAGTATCACATTCAGTAAAACAACCCGATCCACACACGGAACCAATATCAGCTAATGCAATATAATAATCATTGAACCAATACAAGATGCAATAAAGTAAACCTTTACCAGGCTTGCTACCCGTGCCAACCAAGTGTTATACACGTGACAACCAAATTTTATACCCGTACCAGGCGTGGTACCCGTGCCAACCATTTGTTATACCCGTACCAAGCGTGGTACCCGAGCCAACCAAATGTCAACAAACCACAGTCAATATATGAACACCACACAACTTGTAAAACCAACAAGTAAACACCATTCAATCACAGACTATAAATAGGAACCTAGACATTCCACACAACTTCCCTAAGCAATGTAAAGAATACAATCACTTAGACATGAGTACATGAATATACAAATTCACAGAAAATCATAAGCCATCACCTACCTCGAAATGTTCCAAGCTCTATTTGACTCGAGCTTTCCCGTGTTCCGGATTCCTCTCTCGTTCTTGGTCTAAAAACAACACATAGTACATACAATTAACATACAAGGTCTGCACATTACCCGGATTATACCAAATCCCTAAACGCCAGGCCACCCATGATCATCCCACCCTTTTTTCGGGCTTTTCCACCGTTAATTCTCCTAGTTCTATCATTTTTATGGATAAAATAGGGAATTAAACAACCTATGATCATAATAATGTACTTTAATCTATACCCAAGAACACACATGCTTGAAATCCCCTTCCTTTCCTGAATTCCACCATCCCTAGGTTATTCTAACATTTTCCAAATTCCTTCCTAGCAATTCTACCGCATAGGAAACATAATACAAAGATTAGGGGACAAAAACCTTACCTTGGGAAACAATTTTGACGGAAAAAGGAAGAAAAACGCCTGGAATCGCCTAGCCCTTCTCCCAAAATTAAATTGTGAAAAACTAAATATTTTGGGAGCTGTTTTAGCATTAAAATCCCATCGGCCCGCTATAGAGGTCCCCGCTTCTCTATAGCGGTCCTCTCTCCTCTATAGCGGTCCCTCTATAGCGGTCTTAAATAGGTTGACCACCCTTTGACCGCCACTATAGCGGTAATTTCCACTACTATAGTGTTGGCCGCTATCGCGCACAGTTATGCCCCTCATGGACAGAAGGTCCAAAAATTTCCCAATTTTAACCATTTTACAACACACTTGCTTTCCCCGATAACCCGAAATGACTCCTTCACGTCAAACGCGATTTCGGGAGTTCTACCTACCCAAATATAATTCTGAAAAGTTCTCTAGACTCCTTTATATCTTGGCTACATGGAAAACTAGATTGAAGCAAGACACAAAGACCAATCCTTACTCGGATTTCCCTAGACTCTACCTCGCTCCAAAACTGATCGAGTATAGCCTAGCCCAGAATTTCAAACCCCCAAATCTGGAGTTTTCTAACTCTAAACCTTGGCACGATTGGACTGCCCATAATGAGGGACCCAGTCGTTACAAAATGTATGTATGGATCGGCTAATGGTCATCCATGAGGCAAATAAAAAGTAATGAAACTGATTTAATTGACTGCTTAAGCTTAGGGCTTGAGATTGTGCTTATGTGTATTGATGTTGTTTGAATGACTGCAAATGTTTGGTGTCCAATTATTTGATTTTCTGTGAATGTTTTGGTCCGGGAGGAGTCATAACTTGAATTGGGGTGCTTTGGTTGGTAATTACTTTTTACGTGTACTTGAATTGGTCAGTAAAGTGGTGTTATATTTCGGAAACGATCTTGCCATTTGTAAAAATGGTAAGGGGACAAGGCTTACGACTATAGGAAAACTCCAATTTTAGGACAGTCGAGATTGGTTAGGAACCATGGGGGGAAAGGGCTATCATTGCTTGATGGCAGGAAATGCGGTAAGGAAAATTTTATGGTAACTCATGATTGTAACTTAAGGAAAATTTATTCCCAACTTGAAAGTTGTGATTGTTTTAAATGATAAATTGTGATATCCCTTAATTAGAATTATTTGCATTACATTAGGGTATAGGCTTACCATGTATGTAGATGGTAAGGGAACAAAAAGGGATTGTGGACTGTAGGGAAGCTCCGGTTTCAGGACTGTCGGGAATTGGTTGAGAACCAAGGGAACTAGGGGGTTGTTTGTGCTTGATAGCGTAAGTGTGTTGTTAGGAATAATTGCTTGCATAATCCTCTTGTTGATTTGTGATAAGTGATGCTAAGTTTCAGTCTGTGTAGTGTCGGGAATGGTCTTGAGGATAGTTTAAGACCATGGCAGGATTAACGGGATTAAACAATGTTAACAGGGAAGGGGAATGAGAGAATTTTTCAGAGAATGGTAAATTTTCTGGGCTACTACTTTTGGGAGTTTCCATAGCAGTGTGCAAGTCGCTATGGCGGGATGGGCAGGGCATGATCCCTGTCTTATTTTTTTCCTTGTTCTGTCTTTCATTCCCAGGTCATTTTAAATCACTATTTGAACTGCGAGCTATTGCAGGAATTATTTAGCATCCATGCGCAATAAGAGGAAAGGGTAGATAGGATAGCCCGGGGTATTGGTGAAATTTTTTATTTACCACTGGTGGGAATAGTCACCTAGGTAGAATTTGGCCAAATGACCCGTTATTAGCTAAGTAGTGTTGGAAATGCGTAAGGCTATTTTATGCTGTCATAGTAGACCGTTAAGTTTCTAAGGGCTGGTTCATCCTTTTCCTTCTACCTTAGAGATCGTTCGGGGATGAATGAGGGGTAAATTTGTATCTGTTGTAACGACCGGATCTGTCGTTATGTTAATTTTTATTGATTTCATAAATTTGGAGAAAATGGTTAAAAATTCATTCAAGGTAAGTAGGGTGACGTCATAGAAAATTTCTGATTTTTTTTGGAAATAATCCGGGATGACGTCACTCTGCTATAGCAGTATTTTATTCTGCTATAGCGAAACCGTTGTAGCAGAGGAGTATACCACTATAGCGGAGCTACAGGAGGCAGTAGCCTGAGATGGGATTTTATTAAAAAGTCTCTTCTCCTCAGTTGGAAAACATACGAGGGTTCCTCCAAAAACCCTCTCAGGCTGCTCCAAAGCTAGGGAATCTTGAAGAGGAGGGGTCATGGCTGAAGGGACGCGGAACAGCGGATTCCAAGACCATCGTTCAGTCGAGAACGCACTCACAGAACTAGAAATGCACCATTACAGCTGCTCGGCATCCAGGTAGGCTAGGTTTCTTCCAAGAGTAGATTGACCGCTTTTATTTTCATATTATTGTATAGAATGAAAGGGAGAATCCATGGTTAGGCCTTCGGGCACGGAGTCTGGAGGAAGTTGTTGAATTGTTGGATTACTTTGAAAATGGTAGAATGGGAATAGGGTGTTGTGATATTCTAGGCATTGCTTAAATTATGTGATTTTGCTGATAAAAATATGGAAACTAGAATATCGGAAGGTTTGGAGAACCGCAAAAGGGTTAGTAATTAACAAAGGTGTAAGGAACGGAAGTTCTAGACTAATTGGTATAACTAGGATAATTATTTGGTTGTGTTCTAAGGATGGGAAGGGTTTTCCCAGGTTGTATTTGGTCCTAGGAAGAGGGTCAGGAATAAATGTAATTAACTGCACGTTTAAAGGGGCAAACCAGGGTAGTCTTGGGATGGAATTTGACGGTTCATAGTGTACCCAGGATAGGGTAGGTGATGGCTTATGAATTTCGGTGAATATTGTATATTTTGAACTCTTATCTAAGTGTTTGTATGAATTGCATGACTTAGAGGAATTGTGTAGAATGTCTAAGCATCCTGTTTTATAGTCGGTGAATTGAACAGTGTGTTGCTTGTTGGTTTACAAGTTGTTTTCTTCATTATTTTGACTGTGGATTGTTGACATTCGGTTGGATCGGGTACCACGCCTAGTACAGGTATAACAAATGGTTGGCACGGGTACCACGCCTGGTATAGGTATAACAAATGGTTGGTTTGGGTACCACGCCTAGTACAAAATACTAACGGTTGGCTCGGGTACCACGCCTGGTACGGGTTTATTTTACTGCATCATTGCATTAATATTGTTGTATTGCATTAACTGTTATTGGTTCCGTGAGTGGACCGAGCTATTTTATTGAAATGTGATAATTGGTTATGGTCCGTGAGAGGCCGGGAATTCTGTTATATTTGGTTAAGTTGGTCTTGGTGTAGACCAGGTTATTATGTTGATCATTATTTGGTCTTGGTGTAGGACTGGTTGTTATATTATTGTGAATTTGGTCTTGGTGTAGGTCGGGTTGTTATATTATATCGTGAGTTGGATCTTGGTGTAGGCCAGGTTGTTATATTATATTGTGAGTTTGGTCTTGGTTTAGGCCGGCTTGTTATATGATATTGTGTGTTTGGTCTTGGTGTAGGCTGGGTTGTTATATTACGTTGTCCGTTGGTCTTTATGTAGGCCAGGTTATTATGTGGGTTATTATTTGGTCTTGGTGTAGACCGGGTTTTCCATGTTAACACCTAGATGTGTTAGGGGGGATCCAGGTGTGTCCAAACTATCTAAAAGAGGTTATGAGTTCACAATTGTTGTTATTAAGTGTACTAATGGCGGTCAGAAATTATTTGTGGTTAATAAGATAAGGGTGGGTCTTGGGTAGACCGGGTAGCCTGTTGAATACTTAGGTGTGATTAGAGGATCCTTGGAGGGTACGGGTTTTGGGATTAGAAAGGGACTTAGATATAACTCTGTTGTTGTCATTGAATGTGCCAATCGTTGCTAGATGAATTTTATGTTATTGGTAAATTAGGAGTAAGACTGAAAGTCTGGGGTTGTAGTTGTTGGTTGTTATAACCAGGATGGAAAGTTGTCCTTGAGGTCCGTGAAGGGTCCGGACACTGGTAAGTAATACCACGGGTATAAGTGGTTTGGTTGAGCAGTTAGTCGAGTTAAGTCTGAATATCTAGTCAAGGAGGTGACTTGGAAAGTCTAGGTGACAAGGTAACTTGGGAAGTCTAGATGTCAAGGTGACTTGGAAAGTCTAGATGTCAAGGTGATTTGGGAAGTCTAGATGTCAAGGTGAATTGAGAAGTCTAGGTGTCAGGGTGACTTGAGAAGTCTAGGTGACAAGGTGACTTGGGAATTCTAGATGTCAAGGTGACTTGGGAAGTCTAGGTGACAAGGCGACTTGGTAAGTCTAAATGTTAGGATAGTCGATTCCGAAAGGGGGGATTGATAAAAGTGATGTTGAAAGGGGTGAAGCATTTACCTTGTGCATTTTATCTTGATTTTTATATGATGGTAGGAGTGAATTCGGGTCAGCCGATGATGCCTACCAGTACGTGTGTTTGTACTGATTCTACTCTTGTTATACCTTTTTGGGTATAGTCGGGTTGCAGGATTGGTGATGTTTCACAGGTTCAGGATTGCGGTGATTTTCCAGCAGCTCCTACTTTCCTTTGATGGTGGGAGTTGTGTCATCTTATGTCATATACTCATCTTGTAGAAGCTCTTGTACCGGCTTAGACTAGGTTTTGGGGTGGTTGTTTCATATTGTAAATGTTTTCCGCAAATTCTTTAAGTCGTTTATTTTTCTACACTATTTGTAAAAAGGATTTCTCATGTATTTAAGGGACTTATTTAATGGTTTATTTTCTTTTCCGCATTGTCTGTTGGTTCGGGTGGTAAGGGTTCTCCTATCTAGGTAGATTAGAGTAGGTGCCCGCACGGCCCGGTAGTTTGGTCGTGACAACATACCTATATCTCATGTTCCATACCATAAGTTCCAATGTTTTCCATGGCAATTGAAATACCACCTCTTGGTACAGTTTTGGGAGATGAATTACTGCTTCTTTCTGTTTGTAATGTTTTTAAGAATCCACTTAATAATATTCTTTAGTTACCAAATGAAAATCGTTTACAACTGATGATGATATCACAAAAGTACCTTCCATAACACAATTCTTCTGGATTGCCAACATCGTTTTGCTTCAGTTCTTTTTTGCAAGAGAAATCTGAGTTCTTTTCCAGTTTTTAAGCTTATTGAAGGGAACCTGCACAAAATTTGAACATTTACATTGATAGAAGTACAATAGCGAAAGCATACATCGGATCACAAAACCTACAAAAATCTAGATAATATAACTAAAATTCATGAACAAGAATTCCCTAACATGTTGAAGCTTTCACAAAGGTCGTCCAAATCAGTAGTCTCCAGGTCTACGGTTTTCTACTAAAACCAGATTATGCTTCAGTGGGCGCAGTATATTTTCTTGGTATGAAAATGGATGAAAAATTTTAGTGAGAGGTTGCTCCCTTATAACCACGTTTCTCAACAGATAGTTGGAAACTTGAGGGAGTATTTCTCTCAACTAAAAGATTCTCCACGTTTTCAAAATAAAACGTGTCTGGAAACTCAGTTAAAAAAACTTTTAACTGCTTCTAGAATGCTCCATTTATTTTTCTAAAATATTTAATTAACCTGGTATAGTAGGGACCATAGATTTAATAGTAGAGGCTTCCAATTATGGCATCAATTCATAAACGAATGAATTAATCCTACCATAATAAATTACAGATTATTCCATCAAAAATCCGTAATTGTACTCCTTGATTTAATTTTAAAATTCAACAATTAATCTTATTTAACCCCCCCCCCCATGTTAAAATTACCGATACCAATCAATCAAATTAAATATCTGATAATTTAATTTATTAATTAATTTAATCTTTTATTATTATGCTTCTTTTATTATTATGCTTAACTTATTTCATGTGACGGATATATAATCCACCTGTAGGGTTTTCACATGAAAACTTATAAGCAATCATAAAGGGATATCATCAATCTCAATGGTCGAGACATGGATTATATCAACTAATTATTATTTCACAAATGTAATTTATTATCATCCAATCCATCAGGAATGTATTGACCCATGTTAGGATCTCATCTTTTGACAGATCAAGATGTTAAACAAATTACATTGATCATAATAATTATATCAAGATTAAGAGTATAAGTACATTTAATGATCTAGAGAAGTTGTTATATAAAAATTCAGAACATAAATAAGCTTCTCCACTTGATCCATTCAATACACACGAAAAGCGTACTCGCACAAGAAGTTGAAATGGAACCACTCCCATAACCAAGATCAAATTATATCTAATTTTGGGCTACAATCATCAAGATGTTTGTTCAACTTCATTTTTGATTGTGAACATATATTTATAACTTATAATGACTGACAATTTTAATCTTTCGTGTATGAGACAAATAACTCTATACACTAAATTGTCTACTATATAAGTAAAGGATACACATGTAGGCACAATGATCTATTTAATAAAAAATTTATTAAAAGAAATTAAATAGAATAATCAATTTTTACATAAGGATAAAAACATAATACTATAGCTAAATCACATGGTTAATAGTATATCCTATATCTACTATTTGAGTACATAGACTCCATTTCAGATTTCATAGTAGTAATCCACATTTCAGCATCTTTGTCATGTAGTGCTTCAGCATAATTATGGGGTTCCGTATTAAGCTCCTCATGGATCCTATCATATGATTCTCCCAAAAGTGCAAACCGTACAAGTTTTCTAATAACTCTCTCACTACGACAACTAGTCACTACAGTATCCGCTACTTCTGGAACCAAATTTTGAACACCTTGAACTTTTTCCTCCACAAGTACATGTTGCTGGACATTACTCTCACTACTTTGAGGTAGCGAGATGTCAAGCATTTGTTCTTGTGCAACTTCTTGTATATCGACATTTCTCCCACTACTTGGGCGCAGTGTTAGGTCAATAACAGTTTGGGAAATTCATTCTTGTGATTCATTATTCGTTATTATATTGTTCAATTCATGTAAAACAAGTTTACTTCTAGGAACATGGTTTATTAAATAATCCTCTTTAAGAAACTTAGCATTTGTCTAAACAATTACCTTTTGTTCCTTGGGACAATAAAATAAACCATCCTTCATTCCTTTTGGGTATCCAATAAAAATGCACACTTCTGTTCTAGATTCCAATTTGTCAGTCTTTTCTTTTAGAACGTGTGCTGGACATTCTCAAACTCGAATATGTCATAGACTAGGCTTACGCCCACTCCATAATTTAATTGGGGTTGAAGGTATTGATTTTGAAGGAACCATGTTCAGAATATAATTGGTTTTTTCTAATGCATATCCCCAAAAGGAGAAGACAAATCTGAATAACTTAACATCGATCAAACCATGTCCATAAGAGTTCTATTTCTTCTTTCTGCCACACTATTTTTTTGTGCCATTCCTGGAGCAGAATATTGAGAGGTAATTCCTGATTCTGACAAGTATTTTATAAATTCTACAAAAAGGTATTCACCAGCACGATCAGATCGTAGTGTTTGAATATGTTTATTATGTCATTTTTCCATTTCTATCTTAAATTCTTTGAATTTTTCAAAGCATTCAGATTTACGGCACAATAAATAAATATATTCATATTTTGACTAATCATTTGTGAAAGTCACAAAATAGTCAAAATCACTTCTTGCTTGTATATTCATAGGACCACACAAGTCGGAATGAAAAAATTCTAACTTATCTCCGGCTTTATTTCCTTTGGAAGGAAATTGTCTCTTGGTCATTTTTCCTTCTAAACAAGATTCACAGGTCGGAAGTTCCTCCACTTTCAATAAACTCAAAGGCCCATCAGAAATCAATCGTGAAATCCTATTTATGTTGATATGACCTAGACGTAAGTGCCACAAATAATTTTTACTCAATTCTGAAATATGTTTTCTCTTAAGTGATCTATCAACGTTGTTTAGTTCTGTTTATTGTAGCAGATTGTGAGAAACATCAAATATAAAAAGATCATCTATTCTAGGAGCATTATAAATAAATTATTTATTAAACTTAATAACAGCACAGTTATTAGCAAAATAAAAATTGTAACCAGCATCCATCAATTTAGAAATAGAAAGCAAATTCCTTCTTATAGAAGGTACAAAAAAACGTCTTTCAAAAATAGAATTCTAGAATCACTAAACAAAAATGAAATATTCCCTAAAGCTAAGGCTGGTGTTGATTCTCCATTGACTTGAAACACGCAAACTACATTCTCACTTAGCCGTCGCATTACCTGAAACCCCTGCAAAGAAGTGCAGACATGATTAGTGGCTCCCGAATCTATGGCCCATAATTGGATAGAAACAGCCGCTAAAATAGTTTCAACGACATTTAAATAAGAAATACCTTGTTTTTTCACCTTGGATAGGTAGCCAGGGCATTGTTTCTTATGGTGACCAGGCTGCTTGCAGTGAAAGCACTTGCCTTTCGGCTAAGCTACACCACCATTAGCACCATTTGCAACTCTAGGTGCCTGAGCCTTTCGGGGTTTCTTTTTCTTTAGTCTGCCTCTCGGCTTTGAAGACGAAGGTCTGTCAACCATGAATGCCATAGAGGGAGCTTGCTGCTTAATTATAGTCTCAGTCGCTTGCATCTCATTCAGCAATTTCGCGAGGGACAAGTCCATCTTGTTCATGTTGTAGTTTAAGCAAAATTGCTGAAAGATGTCAGGCAGAGTCTGCAGGACCATCTCAACTTGAGATTCCTTATCAATCACAGCACCAAGTATCTCCAGCTCGTTCAAAAGACTCATCATCTTAAGAACGGGCTCCTTGACCGATGATCCTTCAAGCATCTTAGTGTTTAAGAAGGTTTTCATGGTCGTCTGCTTTGTAGCATGATTTTGCTCTCCGGAATCTCTTTTAAAGATTCGAGCATATAGAAAGCTGACGTCATAGACTGATGTTGATGCTGCAAGACATTCATTATAAAAGCAAGAATGTATCACCTTGCCATCTCATCAGACTTAACCCATTTATCATAAGCTTTTACCTAATCATCAGTCGCATTTTCAGGTTTCTCAAGGCACTCTTCAAGTAACACATACTTATGATCCTCTGCAGTAATTACAATATTCAAATTTCATTTTCAGTCCACATAATTCGGGTCTTCTAACTTATTTTGGTTCAAGATGGAGGTTAAGGGAGTAAAAGATGTCATTGTTAATCTGATATATGTTAAAAAAATAAACAGATCATTAAACATGCATTAAAATATAAAAAGAAAAAATACATAACACATATATCCATGCATATGAACAGTTAGATTCGTTAGGAAAAGTTAACTTTTCAAGCAAAATATATAAGTCATGCAAGATATGTACCACATAAATGAAACAGAACCAACTCAGTTAGAGAGTAAACTGTTAATATTAATTAGGTAAATATCATTGATAAATCTCTGTACTATTGAACTAACATATAACTCAGTTAGAGAGTTAATACAAGTAATAAAAAAAACAGTGACTAAAAACACAGTATTTATTGTATGAAGCTTATCCGATGCGGAAGAAGACCTATGTCATTATATAAACTAATATATATACTGTTATTTTCCAATAAAACCCATAAGGAATGATCCCTAATATCACTAGAATTTAAAAAATAATTTTTTTTAATTTTTTATTTTTCTAAAAATAGAAAAACGGTCAAAAATCTATCTAAACGACCCCGAATGGCCAAAAAAGCACTTGTGTCATTGAATAGCAGTGGGTATTGTTAATTGGTCCATTTTTGATGAACTAGTGTAACACCTCGGAAATCAAACCAGCTATCTAAGTCTGAAACTCAAAAAAATTCCATGTTTCCAGGATTGAAGGGTCCAAACCACGGACCGTGGTTTGAACCATGGGTAATGGAATGAATCCGTGGTTTAAGTCTGCAGGGTTAGCCCCTGGTCTGAGAACCACGAGTGGGTTCTACGAACTGTAGTTCATTCCACGGGTCATAATATCCACTCGTGGAATCTGACATATGGGCTGACTGTTGTCCCAGGAACCACGAGTCCAGTCTACAGTCCGTGATTGGAATTACGGGTTCGTTCTATTGACTCGTGGAACCTGATCAGAGACATGAAAGTCTTCAGGAATGACGACTTGATTCTATGATCTGTCATCCATTCTACGGGTCCGTCCTGTTCACCAGTAGATTACCTTCTGCAGACTGTTTACTGGACTAGGAACCACGAGTGGGAACCACGGGTCGTGGTTCAAATGATGACTCGTAGAATCAACCCATGATTTCTGAAGCCGACCCATTTTCTAGATTTTTCTTAATTATGTTCCGGGGGTATTTTAGTCTTTACCCACCCTTTTAACTCCTAAATGATGTCATTTTGACTATTTCAAGAAGGGTTCTCACCCTCATTAGCCTAAGTTCCTTCTCAGATCTTCATTCAATTCCCAAAAAGGAAAAGATCTCTCTCAAGCCCAAGGTCTCAAGCTCCAAGATCAAGTCTCCTTAATCTTTTCAATTTTCAAGTGGGTTAACTTCAATCAAGGTATGTGGGTATTACACAATGGGTTTCTTCCACCCTTGTGCCCAAAACCCCCAATCCTCAAATTGAATTATGGACTTGTGAAATTAGGGTTTTGATCTAAATTGGGAAAAACTTATGAAATCAGTCTCTATGCCTAAATTCATGGTTTCTTATTACTTATTTTATGATTTGATCATGATTCCTTCGTTGGTTTTAAAAACCCAAGTACTAAAGTTGATTTCTAGTATGATATCATTGGATTTCATGTTTTCAAGAAAAATTTGACATGATTAGATATCATGACCTTTTGTACTTACGAAATTGCATGTCTAATTCTTCAAGTATGAATTTAGAAAGGAAAAGTATGATTTGAATTATGGCTATGACAAGTCTTTAGATGTTTGAATTTGAAGTGCATGGCATCATATATGTCTTATTGCTTTTCAAACAGTTTTGACATTAGATATGTCACCAGTATGATCATGTTTGGCGTTAGGTATGCCCCATTATTGTATGAGCTATAAGTATATTTTGGGAGTAGTATTTAGCACCGAGTTGGACGGGGTGAGAGTACCCACAGTCCCAGAACTACGTGCCCTTGTAGGTTTATAAGTCTCCTCTGTTGGGCATCAGATTTAGTGATCACGCCACAGTCATGCCTTTATACCCTAGTAAGGTATATTGGGTCCTCTCGATGGGGCGTATACATCGGATCCCATGTAGCTCATATGTTCTATGTCGGTTAGAGAACCTCCCATAGAAATAGTTTATGCTTTTAAATGTACTTGACTCTTATTCAGATTTCTGACTCATTATTTATGATTATGTTTACAGCTTATGGTATTTCATAGAGTCATTTGCATTTAACCTTACCTTTAAAGCATGATTTCGATTGTTAAAGTATACTTAGCATGTTTTCATCATGTTCATGCATATCTCACATATTCGGTATATTCCATATTACTGACGCATATCTTGCGCTGCATCCTTTGATGATGCAGATTCGGGTGTCCCTTCTCAGACCCGTGGCTAGAGCTTCCAGGCCACTCTCTGTCAACTGTTGGTGAGTCCTCTTAGGTCGAGGACTAGTTATGTTCTTAGTCTGTGTTGGTTACTTATGTTCGTATTTTGAGTTAGCTAGGGTCTTGTCCTAGCAACTCATTATGTCATGTATAGAGGCTCTTCAGACATAGACGATATTCGGGTCTCCTTCGAATTATGTTCTCTTGATTTTATCTTATGGATTGAGTTATCTAATTCGTATTATGTTTTCGCTACGCTTAATTGATATACCTGAGTTATGCTATGACCAAGGGTTAGCTTGGGGCACTTGTGGTCCCAGGTCCCGTATTACGCCCAAGAGGTAGCCTCGGGGCGTGACAACTAGCCAAATTTTAGCTCAATCGGAGTTCATCAAAAAAAATTGAAAACTCTACTATGGCCAGTTTGGCACATCGGCTAGGCGTCGGCAAGGCATTGGGGCAAAATATTTAACTGCTTCTAGAATGCTCCATTTATTTTTCCAAAATATTTAATTAATCTAGTATAGTAGGGACCATAAATTTAATAGTAGAGACTTTCAATTATGGCATTAATTCGTAAATGAATGAATTAATCCTACCATAATAAATTATAAATTATTCCACCAAAAATCCGCAATTGTACTCCTCAGTTTAATTTTAAAATTCAATATTAAATCTTAATTAACTCCCCATGTTAAAATTACCGATACCAATCAATCAAATTAGATCTCTGATAATTTAATTTATTGATTAATTTAATTCTTTATTATTGTGCTTAACTTATTTCATGTGACAGATATATAATTCACCTGCGGGGTTTTCACATGAAAACTTGTAAGCAATCATAAAGGGATATCATCAATCTCAATGGTCGAGACATGGATTCTATCAACTAATTATTATTTCACAAATGTAATTTGTTATCGTCCAATCTATCAGGAATGTATTGACCCATGGTAGAGTCTCACTTTTTGATAGATCAAGATGATAAATAAATTACATTGATCATAACAATTATATCAATATTAAGAGTATAAGTACATTTAATGATCTAGAGAAGTTGTTACATAAAAATTTAGAACGTAAACAAGCTTCTCCACTTGGTTCGTTCTACACACACGAAAAGCGTACTAGCACAAGAAGTTGGAATGGAACCACTCCCATAATCAAGATCAAATTATATCTAATTTTGTGCTACAATCATCAAGATGTTTGTACAACTTCATCTTCGATTGTGAACATATATTTATAACTTCTAAGGACACGACAATTTTAATCTTCCTTGTATGAGCTAAATAACTCCATATACTAAATTATCTACTGTCACGATCCAGACAGTCGTAAGTGACACCCACCCAACCCCCGGATGAGCGAACTGATAGAGTTCAACCTTTTTGTCTAGACTAACAGCTTAAAAACAGCAACGGAAAGTAAACTAGCAATTTGAAATCAGCAAATAACCAAATCATTAACATTATCTTGCGAAAAATACCTCCTAGGAATTGAAAGTTGTTGTACCAAACAATTCTACCAACATCTAGAGTACGGGGATGCAACCCCAAAAGAAAATACCAAAATAATTTTAAGCCCGAAACAAGTGAGTTGAAACTCTAAAGATAGATCCAAGGTAGCCTGATCGAGCACCTCACCCTTGAAGTCCGAAATCGTTGGTGTTATAGATGAAGTCGCGTCTCAGCCGATGAAAGATTTCTTGTACTCACCAAAAGAAAAAAAGTGCAGTATCAGTACACCACCACTATATACTGGTAGGATCATAAATGCAATGATGCAGTAAAATAAACACGTACCAGGCGTGGTACCCGAGCCAACCATTAGTATTTCGTACCAGGTGTAGTACCCGTGCCAACCATTCGTTATACCCGTACCAGGCGTGGTACCCGAGCCAACCATTAGTATACATGTACCAGGCGTGGTACCCGAGCCAACCGAATGTCAATAATCCACAGTCAAAATAATGAACAAACAAGTTGTAAACCAACAAGCAACACACCGTTCAATTCACAGACTGTAAAACAGGACCCTTAGACATTCTACACAATTCCTCTAAGTTATTCAATTCATACAAACACTTATATAAGAGTACAAAATATACAACATTCAGAGGAATTCGTAAGCCATCACCTACCTCGAAATGATCCAAGACCTACTCAACCCGAGCTTTCCCGTATTTCGGATTCCTTTCTCGTTCTTAGTCTAAAATAACATACAAGTACATGCAATTAACAAACAAGGCCTGCACATTACCCGGATTACACCAAATCCCAAAACTCCAGGCCACCCATGATTATTCCACCCTTTTCCCGGGCTTTTCACCGTTAATTTCCCTAGTTCTATCATTTTTATGGATAAAAATAGAGAATTTTAACAACCTATGATCATAATATCTTACTTTTAACAATACCCAAGAACATTCATGTTTTGAATCCCCTTCCTTCCCCGGATTCTACCATTCCTAGGTTATTCCAACCTCCCCCCAAGTTCCCTCCTAGTAATTCTACCGCATAGGAAAAGTAGAATGAAGATTGGGGAGTAGAAACCTTACCTTGGGGAAGAAAAATGATGAAGAACGGAGGAAAATCGCCTGAAATCGCCCTAGTTCTTCTCCCAAACGAGTTGTAGAAAACTGAACTATTTTGGAGAATTTTCTGCATTAAAATCCCGTCAACCCACTATAGCGGACCTGCTCTGCTATAGCAGTCCCGCTATAGCGGACGACTTACGCTATAGCGGTCTTAAGCGGCGTTGACTGCCTTGACCACCGCTATAGAGGTATTTTCCACCGCTATAGCGTAGGTCACTACGGTGGACCGTTGCGCTTGTCATGGATATAATGTCCAGAAATCTCCCAGATTTGGCCATTTTACAACACACATGCTTCCCTCGATGACCCGAAACAACCCCTTTACGTCAAACGCGATTTCGGGAGTTCTAATTACCCAAATTTGATTCCAAAAAATCCCCCGAACTCCTTTATGTCTTGGCTACGTGGGAAACTAGCTCAAACCAAGACACCTAACCTAATCCTTACCCGTATTTCCCTAGACTCCACCTTGCTCCAAAACTGGTTGAGGCTAGCCTAGCCCAGAATTTCAAACTCCCAAACCCAGAGTCTTCTAACTCTAAAACTTGGAATGATTGGACTACCCGTAACGATGGACCCGGTCATTACAAAAGATACCAATTTACCCATCGTTCATTCCCGAATGATCAAACCCGAAATTATGGAAATAAAAAAAAGTAAGTGTAGTACCTGAATACTCACACAATTGAGGGTACTTGTCCCGCATGTCCTTCTCGATTTCCCAGGTGGCTTCCTCAACCGAATGATGCTTCTACTGAACCTTTACCATGTCAATCACTTTTGTCCTCAACCTCCAGACATCTCGAGATAGAATCAAAACTGGTTCCTCTTCATAATGAAGATCCTTATCGAAAAGCACCTCATCCCACTTGATGATGTAATCCCCATCCCCATGGTATCACTTAAGCATGGATACATGGAATACTGGATGGACGCCCGACAAACTAGGTAGCAGTGCTAACTTGTAAGCCACTGGCCCCATAATTTCAAGAACCTCAAATGGACCGATAAACCGAGGGCTAAGCTTGCCCCTCTTACCAAACCGCATAACTCCCTTTATTGGTGACACTTTTAACAATACTTGTTCACCAACCTGAAATTCCATGTCCCGGACCTTGTGATCTGCATACTCCTTCTGCCTACTTTGGGCAGCTAGCAACTTGGTCTGAATGCCCCTTACCTTTTCCTGCGCTTCCTTCACTAAGTCCACGCCCAGAGGCTTTACATCGCCTTCCTCAAACCACCCAACCGGTGATCTGCAGTTCCTCCCATACAATGCCTCGAACGGTGCCACGTCAATACTGGAGTGGTAACTATTGTTGTACGAGAATTCGCACAATGGTAGGAATTGGTCCCAATGGCCCCCGAAGTCCATCACATATGCTCTCAGCATGTCCTCTAATACCTGGATCGTCCTCTCCGACTGACCATCAGTCTGAGGATGGAAGGTTGTGCTAAAAGTGAGTTGTGTACCCAAATCTTCATGTAGCTTGCCCCAGAACTTGGAAGTAAATTGCGTACCCCTGTCTGAAATGATGGACAGTGGCACCCCATGCAATCTCACAATCTCCTTCACGTAGATCTTAGCCAATTGCTGCGAATTTTAATCTACCATGACCGAAATGAAATGAGCGGACTTGGTCAACCTGTCAGCAATGACCCAAATTGAGTCATACTTCCCCAGTGTCTTGGGAAGACCCACCACGAAATCCATGGATATCCTTTCCCACTTCCACTCTGGAATTGGCATTTTTTGAAGTAGTCCTGCAGGTCTCTGATGTTCATACTTTACCTGCTGGACGTTCTGACATTTGGACACAAAATTGACTATGTCCACTTTCATCCCGGGCCACCAGTAACGATGCCTCAAGTTCTTGTACATTTTAGTCATACCTGGATGAATTGAGTATCGCAAACCATGAGCTTCTGCCAGGATTTTCTGAGTCATATCATCCACCCGAGGGACACAAATCCTCTCCCTGAAATGCAACACTACACCAGAGTCTAACATGATATCTCTGGACTCCCCGGATATTACCTTACCTCGAAGCTTACCCAGTTTTGGATCCTAAAACTGTTTGGCCTTTATTTCCTCTATAAAGGTGGCTTTGACCTCAATGCTTGCCAACAACCCACCTTGATCTGAAACACCCAAGTGCATGAACTTGGCCTCCAAAGCCCAAATTTCCTTAGCTAGTGGTCGTTTAGACACCCCCAAACAAGCCAAGCTACCCATGCTAACTATTTTCCAGCTTAATGCGTCTGCCACCATATTAGCCTTACCCAAATGGTACTGAATGATCACATCATAGTCCTTCAATAGCTCCATCCACCTTCTCTGCCTCAAATTCAAATTCTTTGTCATGACCCAGACCGTCGTGAGTGGCACCCACCCAACCCCCGGATGAGCGAACCGATAGAGTTCAACCCTTTTCCCTAGACTAACAGCCTAAAAACCAGCAACGAAAAGTAAACTAGCAATTCAAAATCAGCAAATAACCAAATCATTAACATTATCCTGCGGAAAATCCCTTCTAGGAACTGAAAGTCGTTGTACCAAACAATTCTACCAACATCTAGAGTACGGGGATACAACCCTAAAAGAAAATACGGAAATAGTTTTAAGCCCGAAACAAGTGGGCTGAAACTCTAAAGATAGATCTAAGGTAGCCTGATCGAGCAGCTCACCCTTGAAGTTCAAAATCGTTGGTGGTATAGATGAGGTCACGTCTCAGCCGCTGAAAGATTTCCTGTACTCACCAAAAGAAAAGCAAGTGCAGTATCAGTACACCACCATTGTGTACTGGTAGGATCATCAACCAGTTTCCAAATAAACAGTGTATAAGCAGTACATCAATAACAAGTAAATAGTATGAAAGACATGCAACAATGTTAACAGGCACACCTAGACTACAAGTCTCTACTTAGATTGTTCCCGCATGAAATCCACCTCCTATATTCTAAACCACCATCACATGGCCATAACCCATACATTTTCGTCTAGCCCGGACCCACCCTGGGATCCCCTCTAGACAACACCTAAGTGTCAATGAATAACCCGGCCTAATCCAAAACCGACTCAACGATATAGCAGAATTTCCCGGTCACTCAAGGACCACCAAACAAGTAACACATTTCAATAAACAACCCGGTCCACTAAAGGAACCAATATCAATCAATGCAACACAATAATATAAATGCAATGATGCAAAAAAATGTACCTGTAGCAGGTGTGGTACCCGAGTCAACCGTTAGTATTGCTTACCAGGTGGGGTACCCGTGCCAACTATTTATTATACCCGTACCAGGTGTGGTACCCGAGCCAACCATTAGTATACATGTACCAAGCGTGGTACCCGAGCCAACCGAATGTCAACAATCCATAGTCAAAATAATGAACAAACAACTTGTAAACCAACAAGCAACACATCGTTCAATTCATAGATTGTAAAACAGGACCCTTAGACATTCTACGCAATGCCTCTAAGTCATGCAATTCATACAAACACTTAGATAAGAGTACAAAATATATAACATTCACAGGAATTCGTAAGCCATCACCTACCTCGAAATGATCCAAGCTCTACTCAACCTGAGCTTTCCCGTGTTCCGGATTCCTTTCTCGTTCTTGGTCTAAAATAACATACAAGTACATGCAATTAACAAAAAAGGCCTGCACATTACTCGGATTACACAAAATTCCAAAACCCCAGGCCACCCATGATCATTCCACCCTTTTCCCGGACTTTTCACCGTTGATTTCCCTAGTTCTATCATTTTTATAGATAAAAATAGGGAATTTAACAACCTATGATCATAATATCTTACTTTTAACAATACTCAAGAACATTCATGTTTTGAATCCCCTTCCTTCCCCAGATTCTACTATTCCTAGGTTATTCCAACCTTCCCCCAAGTTCCCTCCTAGCAATTCTACCACATAGGAAAAGTAGAATGAAGATTGGGGAGTAGAAACCTTACCTTAGGGAAGAAAAATGATGAAGAACGGAGGAAAAATCGCCTGAAATCGCCCTAGTTCTTCTCCCCTCTCCGCTATAGCGGACGACTTCCGCTATAGCGGTTTTAAGCGGCATTGACCGCCTTGACCACCGCTATAGCGGTATTTTCCACCACTATAGCGGAGGTCGCTATGGTGGACCGTTTTGCTCGTCACGGATAGAATTTCTGGAAATCTCCTAGATTTGGCCATTTTACAACACACTTGCTTCCTCCGATGACCCAAAACAACTCCTTCACGTCAAACGCGATTCCGAGAGTTCTACTTACCCAGATTTGATTCCAAAAAGTCCCCCGGACTTCTTTATGTCTTGGCTACATGGGAAACTAGCTCAAACCAAGACACCTAACCCAATTCTTACCCGAATTTCCCTAGACTCCACCTTGCTCCAAAATCGGCCGATGCTAGCCTAGCCCAGAATTTCAAACTCCCAAACCCGGAGTTTTCTAACTCTAAAACTTGGCACGATTGGACTATCCGTAAAGACGAACCCGGCCGTTACATCTACTATATAAGTAAAGGACACACATGTAGGCACAATGATCTATTTAATATGAATTTTACTAAAACAAATTAAATAGAATAATCAGTCTTTACATAAGAATAAAAACATAATACTATAGCTAAACCACATGTTTAATAGTATATCCTAACTCATACAATACATCATCTTTATAAATATTAAACAATTTATTACAGTAGTCATTAGGAGAATTACCAAGAGAATTCTGAATTAGGGTTATTTAAGTTAGCATTACGCGGTCACATAAACTAATAAATTCAAAAGAGGTCTATCACAAAGGAAAGGGAAAAGAAGAAGAAGTAAGAAGAAAGATAAGGAGTAGATGTCAATATCATCGTGAAATATTGAATTGAAAGCGTAAGCGGGAGAGGACTAAGGAAGCGCCTGTTCTATTTTGTTTAACCGAAGCAGCTTTAAGCAGAAGCGACTCTTTGAGTTGTACATTTTTTTGTTTGAGTTTTAGTTAACTAAATGATTGTATGGCTTCACAGAGTTAGTAATTGGATGGGATGTGTCATTTGGTGGTTGTAGAGTACATTGTTTTTAAAAAAAATTGTGAAAAAGATAAATATATTTTTTGAATGCTTAGGAGCGCCACGTAGGCGGGTTGAGGATCCTCTTTTATATATATATAGTTTAGAGTACTAGCCAGAACTACATTTATTTTGTGTCAAAATAAATAGAAAAGAAAATCTATGTGAAGAAGAAAATTAGATTAAAAAGGCAGGAAAAAAAAGAGATTACATTGTGTGTGTAATCTAGCACTTTAAGATGTAATCTACGCTGCATAAGTTCTCATAAAATAAATAAAAACGTCTGTAAGATCTCGCACTGATATTTAACATTGGTTGAACATTTCTTGTAACCCTTTTTCTTAGCAGTATATATTTGTTACATTGAACTTTTTCCCTGTTGAAAATTTAGTGGGAGAAGAAGACCTGACAACTTTGAAGATTGTACCTTCTTTTGGCTTTCGGAAGGTTCGGAATTGGTGAACAAACTTTTCTTAAGGTTTCTTCTCATATAATAAGCCCTCAACAAACTAAAATCTAGGCTTCCCGCATTTGAAGATATATAGACTAATGTACAAGATCATGAATATATATATATATATATATATATGGGGGGGGGGGGGTAATTGATTCTGTTTCGCTGGTTTATAGAGCATCACATATAAGGACCAAAAAGAAAAACAAAAAAAGAGTGGACTTCGTAGTTTAGTAGAATGAATTTTCGCATGGTGTAGTAATGCACTGAGCAGTTTCATTCTTGCTCTTAAGGAAGTTATTGTAAATTTGTCTCTTTCTCCTTTGTATTGAGTGTTTTTCTATTGAATTGTGATGTATTGATGGTTGATCAGGGGCACGGGCCATCTAGTATAACTTATAAGCTAATGACAACCAAAGAAAATGGTGTAGCGTAGGGATGCTCATGGTTCCGTTTGGGTTTGTTTTGGGGTAAAATCAAGGGAAAAGGACATTGTGTGGCCCTTTTTAAAATAAATGGCCCACGTTTGTCCTCTTGGACAGAAAATGGACTTTCTGCCATTTTACTTTCTATTTTTAGCCGTTGATTAAAATGGCCTACGTTTGAACTATTAACCCAATTTGAATGCAGTTTTTGTTGACTTTTTCATTTTGTTTTCTTCTTTCTTTTTTTTCCACTAATTCTTTTATTTCATTTTTTTTTTCGTTGCTCCTTTTTTTTTGATGGCTTCTTTTTTTGTTGTTACTCTTTTTAATTTTTTATTTATTATATAAAGTGTATAATAAATATATTAGCATATAATACTCTTATCTTATTTTCTTGGCAAGTTCAAATTAAGTTATACTTTTTATAATTAAATGCCATTGTATAAAAATTGTATAGTTGTAGCATAAAATACGTATTTGTATAAGATTTATATAGAAAATATATAAGATGTGTATAGAAACTGTATAATTATTGTATAAAATATGTATATGTATAAGATGTGTATAGAAATTGTATCATTATTTGTAAAAAAATATGTATATGTATAATTATTGTATAAATATGTACAAAAAAATATATAATTATTGTATAGAGATTGTAGCATTGTTGTATAGAATATGTATATGTATAATATTTCTATATAAACTGTATAGGATGCATATCAAAACTATATAATTGTTATATAGAATATATATCTATATAAGATTTTTATAGAAACTGTATAGGATGTATATAAAAATGGTATAATTATTGTATAGAATATGTATTTGTATAAGATTTCTGTAGAAACTATATAGGATTTGTATATAAACTGTATAATTATTGTATAAAATATGTATCTGTATAGGATGTGTATAAAAATTAAATTATTGTATAGAATATGTATCTGTATAGAATGTGTATATAAACCATAAAAAAAAGAACAGAAAAAAATAGAAGAAGACGATACATTTTTTTATTGTTTTTGAAAAAATATACTCTTTTTATATTTAATTGTTGAAAAAGCAACAAATAGAAAAGTAAAAAAAGAGCAGCGGAAAAAAAAATATTTTTTATAAAACTATATCTGATTGTTAAAAAAATAAATTAGCAATTTTTTTTAAAAAAACAAAGCTGCCAAAAAATAAGGAAAAAAAAGTGAAAAAGGAAGAAGAAAAAGCTAAGCGACAAAAAAAAAAGGAAAGAGAAGAGGCGTAGGCGAGAAACCAAAACAGAAAGGCCAAAATGGCTAGAATTTGGAAATTCAAATTTAGTGGCTATTTGGTTGGCATTTATTTTGTCCGAGTGGCTATATTTGTCCTTATCCCTAAATATAATTGTATAAAAATTATATAGTTGTAGCATCGAATACGTATTTGTATAAGATTTATATAGAAAATGTATAGGATGTGTATAGAAACTGTATAATTATTGTATAAAATATGTATATGCATAAGATGTGTATAGAAATTGTATCATTATTTGTAAAAAAAAAATATATATGTATAATTATTGTATAAATATGCATAAAAAATGTATAATTATTGTATAAAAATTGTATGGTTGGACAAGATCGAAGAAGACCGGGCGGTAGTCCACCATAGTCAAATTCTAGCAAGTCATCCTTAAAGTATTGATTAAGGATCAAGATATATACAAATTCTTATATGATTTGATGGCTGTATGGAAGCTGTTGAAGCTTTTACCCAGGCAAGGGGCCTGTCGAGATCTAATACATATTGCTATTAAACTCATGTGTCTAGCAGTTCTAACCAGGTAAAGATGTCATTTTCTCCTTTAACAGGCTTGAGACCACGGCTGGCTAGACGGAGTCACTAAGACAAAGTTAATAACAATAGTATCAGATCTGACTGTACCACCATCTTGGAACCAAGTCAAGAAACCATATATAAATTTGTTTATATCTAGATAAAGACTAGATCTTTCATGGTAGATATAAAAGCGAAGTTAGCTATTCGACATAGATACGAATTTTTTTAGCCGGACATAGTCACTGCGTAGATCGAAGAAAAATAAAAAGGAAATACAAGAGAAACAGAGTAAATACCTTGTGAAGAACTATTCTTATAAACTCCGGTTTGTATCCGGCAATCTTACAAAAATTTTACAAATAGAGAGAAGGGAGAGTAGAGAAAGAAAGCTAAAAATGGTTTTCTAAAAAGCCTGCCCTTAAAGAAATGAAAGACCCCCTTATTTATAGAGCAACTATAAAACAAACGAAATCTGTATCTACTGTATCTACTGTTACCCAAGCTTTTTAAACAGTTGTATGTACTGTTATTAAAGCTTATCTTTATTCACTTCTTCCTTTTCCCTTTAGTTGACGCAGGAGATCTTCCGCCTTTTCCAGCATATCTTCCGGAGTAGGTTTGCTCATTTGAGCTTCTTGCATATCTGCAACGTCATCACTGGCTTCACTCCTCATTGAGGTGTCAGACTTCTCATAATGAGTAATATTGAGGAGTAGATTTCTTCTCACCTCTTCAAGATAATTCTTTATCATTTCTTCTTTATCTCCATCTTGAATAGAGATTTTTCTAGCCATATGCCTGACTGAGTTGTCTTGCACAATTTCCTTCTGTGGTGCAAGGTTGTATTCTTGGATCTTATTTTTAATAAGATCTAGCAATTCCTGTCCATAGTAGGATTTTATCTTGGGATCTCATTTCATTAACTTATCCCAGAAATTATTATAAAAATTTCTATATAAGCAAGGAATCTGCTCGTCAGTAAAGCCCACTTCTGGGGTCCACTTATGAATCCAGGGGATGGAGAATTCAATAAAAAAATATATTTGATCAATTCTTTCAATATAACAGATATGATCTGTGTGATGTATTTCACTGAGATTAGGTGATACTTTCACCCATTCTTTGTATAACTGGAGAAACGGGTCTGGTAAAATCTTGGTTGTTGGACCGTGGTATGACCACCAATTTAGGAACCAATTAGGAATAGGTTCTGCGAATATTTTCGCACAAATCTTTAAGAACCATGTATGCTTATGCTTCTCATTGTTATAGATGAGAACTTTATCAAAAGCATGAATGTAGTCCCAATATGTGAAATTCATGGACACTTTATTCAGGCTTATCTGCCTTTCTTTCATTGTGGATATACCCCGATCTTCAACAGATATGATTTATTTAATTATGATTTTTGAGAAGTTATAAACGTTTTCGCTGGTGTTGTATCCGGATAAATGCTGAAATTCGACATTTCCTGTACTTATGAGGATTGTCTCATAATAAGATCAGGTTTTGTATGATTCACCCAGAAAATATAATCCGTTGATTAAATACCTTTGAAATATCTTCCAAGGCTCTTCTTTTCTCTGTATATCAGATTTTTCTAGGAGAAATATCATTTCTCTCTTTGATACTTTTTCGTAGGATTTGGTATCATCAACCTCTTCCTTTGCTACAGATGCAAAAGTATCGTTTTGCTTTTGAGATAAATACTCCTGTAGTTGTGCATATAATGGATCATTTACTGGAATATCTTCCAGGTGTATTGATGATGAACTAGTATTCTGAGTATTTTTCGTGTTCATCAAGCTCAGTCTATATTTTTGTATCACTGGGAGACGGGATGAGGATCTGTATGACGATCCTGATGATACTGGGGACGATCGTACCCTTCCTCTATTTCCTCGGCCTCTAGCCTTGGTTACCCAAGGAGGGTCCATCCTGCAAACGAAACACTTTAGTTTTATTCACATGTATCATAATAATTATCATAGAAATATCTTTCTTCTTCTAGATTGATGATTTCTTCATAGAATACGACATCCATTATCATGCTATCTATAATCCTCCATATAATGAGTTCTTGTATATCTCTATTAAGAGGAACAATCTTTAAGATCATGATTAGGGTTTTTTCAGTAAAGAAAGGGGCTAGATAACTCATTGTGAAAGGTATTCTCGGGATAAGAAATATGGGAGAGAGTTATCGCTTCCCTTTTTATAATGAATGTCGAAATCAAATGAGGCTAGTTGAGCCTGCCATCTAGCGAACATTAATTTTGACGCGTCATGTTTGAAATCTTTATCAAACATATATTTCACCGATTGAGCATCTATTTTTATCAAAAACTTTTGATTGTATAAATCATATTGAAATTTTAAAACACATTTAACTATGGTTAACATCTCGTGTGCTACCGTAGCATATTTTTTCTGAGCATCGCTCCATTTTCCTGAGTGGAATCGAATCAAATATTCATTCTTGTTATTCGGGTTGATTTGTTTCAAAATTCTGCCATAGCCGATGTTGGATGCATCGGTCTCTATAATCTTTTGTCAGGTTGGATTAGCAAGAGATAGGCAAGTCAAGGTTTTAACCCTGATTTTGATATTTTTGACTAAGTCGGTGAGACTAGCAGTCCAAGGTTTTTTCTGATCCTTTTTAAGCCTATCATACAAAGGGGCTAAATCTCTTGATAGATCTTTGTAAAAGGGAGAGATATAATTTAAACTTCCCAAGAACCTTTGAAGCTGGGTTCTGTCTGTGATAACATCAAAAAATTTTGAAGCAAAATTAATTGATCTTTGAATAGGGGTTACTTTTCCTTGACAAATAAGATGTCCTAGAAATCGGACATTAGTTTGGAAAAGACTCATTTTTGGTTTAGAAATCACCAAACCATTTTGTATCACAATTTTCTTAAACACGTCTAGGTGTTTAATATGAGTTTCCAAAGTTTTGGAATAAATCAAAATGTCGTCAATATAGACTATGATGAAGTCTAAATAGGGATTGAAAATATCGTTCATAATTTTCTGAAATTCTGAAGGAGCATTTTTTAGACCGAATGGCATAACATTCCATTCGTATAGTCCAAACGGGACATTGAACGCTGTTCTGTAAGAATGTTCTTTAAAAATTTGTATCTGCCAATATTCCGACTTTAAATCAAACTTTGAAAAGATGTTAGCATCATATAATCTTGACAATAAATCTCTTTTATTCGGAATAGGATACTGAATCCATTTAAGATGTTTGTTTAAAGATTTATAATTTATTACTAACCTGGGTACGCCACGTTCTTTTTCCGCCGCATTATTAACATAAAAGGCAGTGCAAGACCAAGGAGATTTTGAAGGTTTTATCAAACCCTTCTGTAATAACATATCAATTTCTCTTTTGCAGAATTCAACTAATTCGGCGTTCATCTGGCAGGGACGAGATTTGGTAGGAATATTATTCTCAGAGAAGCCTTCTTCATATGGAAGGGTCACAATATGCTTTTTTCGATTTCAAAAAGCACTAGGATGATCAGCACAAATATCAACGACAATCTTCTCAGAAATCAGTTTTATTTTTTCTTGTACTTTGGTGGATTTCATAGTATCAAATATATTTAAACTTAATAATTCAAATTGCAAAGAATCAATATGCCTTTGTGTCATATTAATTAATGCATTTATATCACGGGAAACAGGATCAGTGATAAAAGTATAACTGATGTTTTGTCCTTTGTAAGTAGCACAAAAACCCTTAGCCGTTATGCTAGTAAAATGATAAATCGCATTTATGAAAGGGGTTTCGAGTATAATCGGAGGGTATAACTGGTTTTTCAATAAGAAAAAGAAGTGAGGAATACACACTTTATTTTGGCAAATCTGTGTGTTAGGCAATTTATATTTTATATCTAGTACATGACCTAAAGCAGATCTGACCATATGAGTTGTTTTTTCAAAATATTTTGTTGGCACAAGGCCCTCTTGAATACAACTTACGTCGGCCCCGCTATCAATCATAGCTACTTCAGTTATAGAAAAAGTATTATCAATTAAAATGATGCATTTAACAAACCATTTATGGGCGATAACGATTTGCATCATTCCTAAAAACATGTTTTGCTTATTATCAATATTGATAGGTTTGGCCAAAGTATTATATTCAACAATACCTTTACCTTTGCTATCAGCTTTCTCAATTTGAGTAAGGCGGTGATCACATATAATCTGATTTTGTTTAAGCGCCTTGATCTCTTTTTTTAAATTTTCAATTTCTCCTTTTAAATCATCAAAAGAAGTATCTCGTATAACAACAGGTTGCCTGGCAAGTCTATTATTAACTTCAGACAAAGAATAAGGTGCAAAATAATCCAATTCAAAATCATTTTTTGATCCAAAAGAGTTTGAGGAACTGGCTTTGTTATTAGCAGCCAATTGAATGATTTTTTCTCGCAGATTATTATCGGTTACTTCTTTTAGTAGTTCTATCACATTATCAGAAGTAATGGTAAGCATGTTCATATCTTCAAATTGCGATTGTAATTTATAAAATTCATCATTTTTGCAATGACACATATCGCCTTGGCATTTACAAGCTTCTGCAGCGGTTGTCTGGTTATTTCCAGAAGACTCTGGTTGATCCATCTGCTCCTGTGAACTAGAATTAGAATCATAATCTGACTCAGAACCTTAGGTGTATAAAAAGCTGTAGATCTTATCATGAATATCTTCATTTAGTTCTAAGGCTTTAAGCTTTTCAGCTTACAATTGGGTGCTATGTGACCAAATTTTCCACACTTATAACATTTGGTCTTTGTGATATCACGCCTAGACCTATTTTTTGTAAATCTATGAGACTTACGATGAGCTTTTCATTCTTCTCTTTCTTCCTTAGACCTACGTCTAGATCTCTTCTTCCGATAAGGATTACTATGATCTAAATCCCTAGATTTTCTGTGCTTATTAGCAGTGGTATCTGGTAAATCAAACTGGGTACATAAATCTCCTAACTGGGATCTTTCTCTAAGCTTATCAATCTTAAGCTGTCTGGATAGTTTTAATTTATTGCACAAGTTGATACCCTCTTGAGTGCAAGTTCCTATAAGTTTTTCATAGGTGTAAGCGTCGTAAGGGATAGTTCCTTGCGGATTTCTTAGAGACTTTTTAACTCACTCAGCAAATAATGGTGGTAAGCCATCTATAAACATAGCTTTCCAGTGCTCAAGAGCGTTTTCGGGTAATTCCATTACTCGACTCAAATAAGTATCTTTATACCATCTAAATTCTCCTAAATATCTACATCGTAGACCATTTAATAGGGAACAGACAGTTTCATACTGGTTGGTAAATCTACCATTAAAATGTTCTAGAATGGTTAAGACCAGTGTATAAACAGTGTCTTCTCTGTTTCTGGTTAAAGCCATTCCTAAGTTATCAACACCTTCATTGTCGGCAGTGGCATTTATAATCGCAGCCTTAGCTTCAATACTCATATAATTATCCCACCAGTCTCTAAGTTGACCAGTGAATCCTGCAATAATCATTTTGCAAATATTTCTATCTGTTTTTTTAGTACTTTTACAGATAGTTGCATACATAAGCATTCTATGAACAAGAATAGTAAGCTATCTATCAGTCAGGCCATCTAGGTTCCATTCATAGATTTCAGTACCACTATAAGAAGTATTAGTCTGGTTCCAATCACGTTCCTCAATCAATACATCTTGAGGGTTTGGTCTGGAATAATAATACGTTTGCATACTAGGTTTATAAGCAAAGTTGGTATTACCACTATTTTTCTTGGGATAGCCACGAAGTTTATTAACTCTAGATCAATTTGATTTTTAATATCAAAAGTGTTCTCTATATTAGTTGCGAAATCTTCGGACAAATCCATAGGCTTAGCCCGTAATTTAGAAAACTTTTTATCAAGAAGTTCTTCTAAATCGTAAAGAGGTTTAAATACAAAGTTCTGAATCTCAGGCGGTCTTTGTACAGGAGTAGGGAGTTTAGAAAACTGCTTTGACGTGGAAGCTTTATCAGAATTTTCCAAATTTGTTTTTATCTGAATAACTAAAGTGGTCAGCTCATCCAGTTTTTTATCAAGGGAACTGATATGCTCTCCCAAGACTTTAACATAAAGTCCCAAATAATTATTTTGAGAGATGAGATTATTAATCTCAGTTATGCTAACAGCTGCAACATCATTTTCAATAAATTTTTGAAAAGCAGTAAAAGTGATACCTGTATTATTAGATAATATAAACGATGAATGCGGTGGATAAAGCTAGCTTTAACAATATTACATGTTACATCTTTATAAGATCGTTCGAGAACATTTATAAATAAAGGTAAATAAGTGGTTATAAACCAAGGAACAAAGAACATGATATGATTATGTAAAACACAATTTTCATAAAATTCTTGAGAAATATTATTAAGATCGTCTTCACTATAAGTGTCAAAAAAATAAATTTTAAACTGATTCCACTTATGATTTGAAAATTCATTTTGGATGTACTTTCTTGCCAGTAAACCTGGACTAAAATCAATTTGGTGTGCATCCATCATCAAATATCATTAGGGTTAAAGTCCATTTCGGACGCAGATGGGATATCTGATGTGACGCCAATTTACGTCACTATCGACTCCTTTTTACTAAGAACAATCGTACGTTTTCAAGCAACCGTTGTTGTTTTTGATGTTTTTATGTTGTATTTGTAGGAAATGGGAACAAACACGGAAACGGAAGAAATTACGAGAAAAACGACGTTCTGCCTAAGAGTGACGGCCTGAGTGACGGTCCGTCACAAGTGTGACGATCCGTCACATTGACCGTCAAAGAGAGGAGCGTTATCAAAAATGGCGCCGTTGCCGGGGAATACAGTTTTTGATTAAGTCTGGTGTGTTTATTTGACTCTTAGTCATAATTTCCTGATTTACGTTTGTTTGTTGTTTTTGTCTGTGACAGAGTACACAGTTGTGCATGCCTAGTACCCGAGGTTCGGGGGAACAAATTTTACCTTACGACCCCGAACTTGCTAGAACATTGAGGCGGAATATGGCCGCACAACTAGATGCAGCAAGGATCGCTGCAGAACTGCAGGCCCAACAAAATCTGAATGTTGGTGGTCTGCAGGATGAGATCGCACGGAACGATGAGGATCTCGACTTAGATGGAGCTGGCGCTACAGGCGCCATTATTCTTCCACCGCTAGCGCCCGGAGCAAAGTTCAACATCACTAGCACGATGATCCAATTGTTGAACTTTAGAGGAGTATTCCGCGGCGTTGCTGGTGACGACCCAAACCAGCACCTAATGAATTTTGTGGGCATATGCAAGTCATTTGAGCTGCCGGGCGTGAGTCAGACAGCGATCAGGCTCAGGTTGTTTCCGTTGTCTCTGTCTGATGAGGCAACGTTGTGGTTGACAGAGCTGACCCCCAACTCTATCTCAACGTGGGGAGAGTTGAGAGGAGCTTTCCTAGAAAGGTTCTTTCCTCCCTCTCGAATGATACAGTTGAGGGATGAGATTAGTAATTTCAGGCAGCAACCGCACGAAGCACTGCACGAGACTTGGTTGCGATTTAAGAAGAAGCTGGCACAGTGCCCGAACCATCAGTTGGCCGACAACGTCTTGATGCAAACATTCTATAGGGCACTAAATTCGGCTACGAAGCCGACGTTAGACAACGCAGCAGGTGGTGCATTCATGGGTCTCTCTTTTGTTGAGGCTACAGCTACTTTGGACAGGCTCACCAAAACCAATAGGGCCTGGCATACACGAGATTCAGAGGTAGCGGCTAGCACGTATACAGTTGGTATGTCAGCAGAGCAGCTGCGTCAAAGAGAGGAGCAACACTGCCTAGGGGTGACGGCCGTCGTGACGGCCCGTCAAGTGTGTGACGGTCTGTCACCCCCACCGTCGCAATATGGCAGCACCAAGGCAGCATCACTGCCTAGCAGTGACGGTCCAGGCGACGGTCCGTCACTGCCTTGACGGTCCGTCAGCCTGGCCGTCAAGCTAAGGCAGTGGCGCGCCAGCGGCTGTCCGCGTTTTGGGATTCCTAGCCCGTTTTGGATTTATTTTCTACTACTCCTATAAATACCCTATGTTAGGTTTATGTAATTATGACTTTTCCAATAGTTTTTACATACATTATTCAATATTTTTAGGAGAGTTTCGAGTGAGTTTTGAGAGAGGAAACGCGCTACACACGGTTTCCTTCTCCAAAATCTTGTTCGTGAGTTCTTGGTTTTTATTTTCTTGGATACTTGAAGATTGTCCTCAATATATTGTAAGGATCTCGTGTCTTTATTATTTTATGAACATGACTTTCTTCTTTTCATCTTCGAGCATGAGTAACTAAAACTCCCGCAACTAGGGTTGTGGGAGCCATGGCAAACGTAACAATATAGATTCCAGGTAGCGTTGGGTTCGATATATGTATTGTCACGTTGTTAATCATACATTGTGTAACGTTTTCTAGTGGTTGCAAACATTAGAACATGCCTAGGTTTAGTTTGCTTGAGTAAAGAGATTTAAACCGGGAAAACTTGATTGACAACAAGGATTCGAGACTACAAACTCTCGTCTTAAAGATTAATGCCGTAACTGGATTACTCTACTGGATGTTAGGATTGAAATCTAAAAAGCACTTCTTTTCGAGGTCGAAAGAATAGAAAAGGAAATTTGTTTATTTGGTCGAGAGACGTTTAGACGATACAAACGACGCAATCACATCGTGACACGCAGATAGAAAGAACCCGGTTAAGCCTAGAATCGACATTGCTACAACGCCATGGTGAACACATCCCTAGTTCAATCTCTCATACTGATTTAAACCCCCCTACGTTTCTTATCGTTTTGTTTACAATTTGATTACAAAACCCCCCCTTATTTACTGGAAACGATTGACAACTAGTCACTTAATTCACTAAAGTCTTAAGCATCACCATATTCTCTGTGGGATTCGACCCCAACCTTGTTGGGTTATATATTTGACAACGATCGCTTACGCTTCGTAAATTGAGGTGTAGTTTGAGCGTTATCAAAAATGGCGCCGCTGCCGGGGAGCACGTATACAGTTGGTATGTCAGCAGAGCAGCGCAGAAAAGAGGAGGATCGCGACCAAGACATGGCGCACCTGAAAACGCAGTTGGATCTCCTGACAAGGCACTTGACGTCAGGAAGCATAGAGATGGTAAAAGCTGTGGGTTCCCAAGGCAGAGCAGCAGAGGTTGAATCTGATGAGGAGGCCAACTATTTGGGGGGTTTCCAGGCTAATGGCCAGGGAAACCAAGGTCGGAACTATCAGAGAGACAACCACAATGAAAAAGCTGGTTATAGAGACCGCGAGCAAGGAAACTGGAGGAATAACAATGATAGAGGTGGGTTGTATGTACCACCTGGTAACCGGGAAAGAACTAACGTCGAGTCAGGGACGTCCAAGCTAGAGAGCATGATGGCGAAGATGCTACTGAAGGTGGAATCGACTGACTCTGGGGTAAAGGAAATGAGGACTGAATTAACATCAATGAGTCAGTTAGTGAATTCCCATTCCACCGCAATCAAGCAGTTAGAGCAGCAAATGGGTCAAGTCTCGGCGTCTCTAAATCAAAGGAAAGCTGGAACATTGCCAAGTGACACCATTCAAAACCCGAGAAACGACGGAAATTGTATGGCAATCACCACCAGAAGCGGTAACACATTATTCGAAACACATCCGGTAATTCAGACCCAGAAAGACGCTGTAACTGAGGAAGATGAGTTAGTAGATGCTGAAATTATGGTCGATGAGGGTGTGAAAGTGTCTGCTGAAAAATCCGGCGTGGAAGAAGATGCTACTCAAGTGCTCACAGATAAAAGCAAGGAGGTTGAAAAACTTCCAACTATGATGCCGCGGCCACCACCTCCTTTCCCACAGCGGCTGAAGACGAAAGTGGAAGATAGAAAGTTCCTGAACTTCATAACCATGCTCAAACAGTTATCAGTAAACATCCCTCTAGTGGATGCGCTTGAACAAATGCCCGGTTATGCCAAGTTCATGAAGGACTTGATCACAAAGAAGAGGTCGGTAAGTTTTGAACCGGAAGACAACCTCCACCATTGTAGCGCCATTTCATCAAGATCGCTGGTCCAAAAGAAAGAAGACCCGGGTGCGTTCACTATTCCTTGCACCATAGGGGAGTTTAACTTTGCCAAGGCTCTTTGTGACTTGGGGGCTAGCATAAACTTGATGCCGTTAGCCATCTACCGCCAGTTGGGCTTAGGAGCCCCCAAACCGACGACTATGAGGTTATTGATGGCTGACAGATCGGTGAAACGCCCGGTTGGTATTTTGTATGATGTACTTGTGAAGGTAGGGAAGTTCATATTTCCGGCAGACTTCGTGATATTGGACTGCGAAGTGGACTTCGAAGTCCCTATTATTTTGGGACGACCCTTCTTGGCAACCGGAAGAGTATTGGTAGATATGGAAAGCAACGAGCTGACTTTCAGGTTGAACGAGGAGGTAGTGAAGTTTAATGTGTGCAGATCAATGAAGCAACCGAGGGACATGAATGTCGTCTCGGTTATTGATGTTGTTGCAGAATCTGAGGTAATCGTTTCTGTTGAAGAGAGACTTGCTGTAGAGACATTGGCAGCAGTTATAATGAATTTCGATGATGATGGCAGCGAAGATTATGAGGAAGTGGTAAATGCGGTGGTTGGAATGGGGTCATATGGTTACGCCCCAAAGAAATTGGATCTCGATTTAAAGAACAGACCAACCCCTCCCGCAAAGCCTTCTATTGAGGAAGCACCGGTATTAGAGTTGAAAGAATTGCCAGTCCATCTGAAGTATGCATTTTTGGGTGACAAAGACACCTTACCGGTAATTATCGCGACAGACCTTGTGAAATCTCAAGTTGAAGCATTATTATCCACCCTGAGGAGACACAAGAGAGCAATCGGCTGGACCATTGCAGATATTATTGGCATCCCACCAGGTATTTGTACGCATAAAATACAGCTAGAAGAAAATTGCACTCCCACCACCGAACACCAGCGGAGACTGAATCTGCCAATGCAAGAGGTGGTGAAGAAAGAGATCATCAAATGGCTCGATGCTGGAGTGGTTTACCCAATCTCTGATAGCAAATGGGTAAGCCCAGTACAATGTGTTCCTAAGAAGGGAGGAATGACTGTGGTAGCAAATGACAAGAATGAGCTGATTCCATTAAGACCTGTCACGGGCTGGCGAGTCTGTATGGATTACCGGAAGCTAAACTCCTGTACTCTCCGTGATCATTTCCCCATGCCCTTTATGGATCAAATGCTGGATAGATTAGCTGGAAGAGGTTGGTATTGCTTTTTAGATGGATATTCGGGGTACAACCAAATATCTATCGCCCTGGAAGATCAGGAGAAGACCACGTTCACCTGTCCCTATGGTACGTTTGCCTTCAGACGCATGCCCTTTGGTCTTTGCAATGCTCCTGCAACCTTCCAAAGATGCATGATGTCTATCTTTTCTGACATGGTAGAGAACACACTGGAGGTCTTCATGGATGACTTTTCGGTAGTGGGTGATGCATTTGATGATTGCTTGGCTAATCTGGGTCAGGCATTGCAAAGGTGTGAAGAGTCAAACCTCGTGCTGAATTGGGAGAAATGCCATTTCATGGTGAAAGAGGGCATTGTATTAGGGCACAAGATATCTATGAGAGGGCTTGAAGTGGATAGAGCCAAGATTGAAGTCATCGAGAAACTACCTCCACCCATTTCTGTTAAGGGTGTGAGGAGTTTTCTTGGTCATGCCGGTTTCTACCGAAGGTTCATCAAAGATTTCTCTAAGGTTGCTACCCCATTGTGCAAGTTGCTTGAAAAGGAGACAAAATTTGTGTTTGATGCTGAGTGCTTGAGGGCGTTTGAATGCCTGAAAGAAAAGCTAGTGGAGGCTCCTATTATAATTGCCCCGGATTGGTCCAAACCGTTCGAAATAATGTGCGATGCAAGTGGTGTTGCACTTGGAGCTGTTCTGGGACAAAAGCGAGACAAACTTTTCCATCCCATTTATTACGCTAGTAAAGCATTGAATGGGGCGCAGAAGAACTACACAGTGACAGAACAGGAGTTGCTGGCGGTTGTGTATGCTTTTGAGAAATTCAGAGCATACTTACTGGGTACAAAAGTGGTGGTGCACACAGATCATGCAGCCTTGAGGTATCTGATGACCAAAAAGGATGCAAAACCTCGACTAATCCGATGGGTGCTATTGTTGCAGGAATTTGACTTTGAAGTCAAGGATCGAAAAGGGTGTGAGAACCAGGTAGCGGATCATCTGTCCAGGCTTGATAGGGAAGAGAGCGTAATAGATGAACCAGAGATTGATGAAGCATTCCCGGATGAGCAGATAATGGCGGCATCACGTGATATGGTGCCTTGGTACGCTGATTTCGCAAATTATGCGGTGAGTGACATGATCCCGGAAGATTTGAACTTCCACCAGAAAAAGAAGTTTCTCCATGATGCAAGTAAGTTTTTCTGGGACGAGCCGTATTTATTCCGGTTGTGTGCCGACAACATAGTGAGGAGATGTGTTCCGGAAGCGGAAATGACAAGCATTTTGCAAGCTTGCCATTCGTCCCCAGTTGGAGGACATCATGCGGGTAATCGAACCGCCCGAAAGATTTTACAGTGTGGTTATTATTGGCCGACGATCCAGAGAGATTCATATGAATTTGCCAAGTCCTGTGATCAATGTCAACGAAGAGGGGCAATCTCTCGCCGACAAGAGCTACCCATGTCCACTATTTTCGAGGTTGAATTGTTCGACGTATGGGGAATAGATTTCATGGGCCCTTTTGAAAGTTCTTACGGGAACCGCTACATCTTGGTAGCGGTGGATTATGTGTCAAAGTGGGTCGAGGCGGTTGCTTTGGCCGATAACGAAGGTAAAAGTGTGGTGGCGTTCTTAAAAAGAAACATCTTTGCTCGGTTTGGCACCCCTCGCACAATCATCAGTGATGGAGGTTTACATTTTTGTAATAAGGTGTTCCGGGCTGCTCTGGAAAAATATGGAGTGAAGCAACACAAAGTAGCCACACCCTATCACCCCCAAACCAGTGGGCAAGTCGAAGTGTCGAACCGGGAGATTAAAGAGATCTTGGCTAAGTCTGTGAATGTGAACCAGAGAGATTGGGCGAGGAAGCTGGATGACGCACTCTCGGCGTATCGAACAGCGTTTAAAACGCCAATAGGTATGTCTCCTTACCAACTTGTTTTTGGTAAAGCGTGTCACTTGCCCGTGGAACTTGAGCACAAGGCCCTTTGGGCGCTCAAAAAGTTGAATCTCAGTTGGAAAGAGGCATCGGAACTAAGGTTGGAACAATTGAATGATATGGACGAGTTCCGATTGCGAGCATATGAGAGGTCCGCTCTCTACAAGGAACGAATGAAGCTGTACCATGACAAGAAGATTGAGAAAAGGGAGTTCAAGGTAGGGGACTTGGTATTGTTGTTCAACTCCAGGTTCAAATTATTTCCCGGGAAACTCAAATCCAAATGGACCGGACCATTCAAAGTGCACCAAGTGTTCCCATCCGGTGCAGTCGAACTCGAAAATAAAGATGGTGAGTTGTTCAAAGCCAATGGGCAGAGGATAAAGCAATATCTGGGCCTCCCAGAGGAGGTACATGTGCTGTCTTTGGTGTATCTTGATGAAGTCTGAGTAATCAAGACACCCGCGTCGTGCCGCGACGTTAAATCAGGCGCTGTATGGGAGGCAACCCATAAATTGTTGTTGTAGTATAATCTTTGAAAATTTTTACTTGTTGGAATTGGTTAATTTGTTCGTTGAGTGTGCAGGTACAAAAAGTGGACGTAACAACGTGTTCTGTCTAAGAGTGACGATTTGAGTTGACGGACCGTCAATATCACGACGGACCGTCACTATGGACCGTCACTAGGAGACAAATATTCATACCCACTGGTTAGTAGTGACGGTGTTAGTGACGGACCGTCAATAATGTGACGGACCGTCAACTACAACCGTCACCCATAATTCTAAAATGGGTTCACTGCCTAACTGTGACGCCTCAACTGACGGACCGTCGAGTATGTGACGGACCGTCACACCAGGTCGTCACCCATCAGGTAAGTTTTGTTTTTAATTTCAGGCGACCCGACCCAAAACCAAACCGACCCGCCCGGTTTCATATTTATTCCATCTTCATCAGTTTACCGCCTATTTTCAATTCCCAAACTCCAAACCTCCATTACAATCCGTCCTCTCCCCAAGCAAATCACGAACTTGCTCCCAAGTACCACACCCCCATTTTCCTTTCTTCACCATCGTTCAAAACGCAAGAAACCACGCGGGTCACGCTCGTTTCCATCGGCCCACATAACTCAAAAAGGGAATAGCGATTTCTTCTTACTAACAAAGTCAAGGTATGTTGCTAAACTCTTCATAGTTGGATTTAGTGAGTAACACGGGGCAAATGATTGGGGGTGTAGGCGAGCGAGTTTTTGGGGTTATGTATTTGTGAAATTATGTAAAAATGAGCGGGTATGAGGGGTAATTGTTGTTTGAAATCGTAAGTTTGACATGGGTGAAGTCTTGAGTAACCCATGAACTTCATTGCTTGATGGGTGGTGACCTTAGGAAACCAAATCCCACAAAGGAGGAGAAAACCCGTAATCGAGCACAAGGTGTTCGAGAAAATGCCTCAATGAGAGAAGAAACACGCTGTCTCAACTTGACGGTTGGCATGACGGCCCGTCACATATGTGACGAACCGTCAGTTTAACCGTCAAGATGAAACAGTTCACTGTCTCAGAGTGACGGTCGGTGTGACGGTCCGTCACACCTGTGACGGTCCGTCATACAAACCGTCACTCCTAGACAGTGAGTATTATTGAGTGTTTTCCTGTTCTCACATGTTTAATCTTGTTCACGTGCAGGTACATGGCACCCAAACAACAACCGCCTCGCGGTCAAGCTCAAAAGAGGAAGGGAAAGACCGCTACCACTCGGACCCTAATTGATGAATCGAGTAGCGACGAAGAAATAGTTGCAGCCCCGACTTACCAAACCAGGCTAGTTAAACGAAGAATCACCCAAGTCTCCCAGTCTGAAGAGGAGAGTGGGTCATCTAGCAGTGAGTCGGGGAGCGGTAGCTCCAGCCCCAATCCGGAGGATGTAGGTGGGCCTGAAACCACCAAAATTGCGGGGACTGCACCCATAGACAGAGAATCGATCCGGTGGGCATATAAGGAGGCGCAGAAGCACTATCTTGACGGTCTTACCAAAACAATGTCAAGAAGCCACAAAAGACCGATCGCCGAAGAAGTGCAAATCATGACAACAGATCTGCCTGAATACCCAGTCCTTCAGACACAGTTTCAGAGGTATCAGCTCGAGTGGATGAGCTCGCCCCCAGGAGTCTATTATCCAGAACTAGCCGGGAATTCTACGCCAACTATTTGGCACTGCTGGAGAACAAATGTGAGCCAGAAAAAGGGGTTAAATCAGCACCAAGGCAGGACAGGGTGCTAGTTCGGGGTAAACAGGTGGACATCTCACGGGAAATGATCAACAGAGTCCTCTTTGGCCCGGAATACATCCCTCCACCTGACATGCCAGAGTTCCATGACAAGATTTCCAACGCCTACTCGCAGAGACCGTGGTTGGCCCAAACATTGACTGATGGCTCACCTTCTTGGCTGACTCAGAAGGGACGGATATCGAAGCAATCACTAAGCTTCGTAGCCAAGTTTTGGTGGGCGGTTGTGCGGCTCAGGTTATTTCCAACCGGAGGAGACAATAATTTGGATGAGGGAAGAGCCATCCTTGTAGCAAGCTTGATAGCCGGGTACGTCATCAACTTCGAAATGATAATTGCGGACGAGATGCGGACCAGGGCCATAAAAACTGCTTCTTCTCTGCCGTTCCCGTGTCTAGTGACTGAGTTATGCAGGCGCGCAGAGGTGCCGATATGGGATGGTATCGATAAGCCAGTGACAGCGTCATCAAAGCAAAATATCGACAGATCAAAGGATGACACTAAGTTCGAAATGAGGATTCATAAGCCTCAGATCTTCGACGAGCCAACCACATCCACCTCCGAGGCAACCGACACCCCATCAGGTACAGAAATGCCACTTGCGGTGTTTGATCCAACAACGTCACAGATAACGAGAGCTACTGCTGAAAGCTCCGGCACTGCGGCAAGGCCTCCTCTACCACCTGAATATCACATGAACCCCCGAAATTTTGCTAAGATGGTGCAAAAGCAGAAACAGTTGGATAAGCAAATTGCCGCTTGGACAGATTTGTTCAAGCCCACCATTGATGAAGCAATACGGGAGGCTCTGAAACCATTCGAGGGGCTGCGCGCAAGGGTCGATGCGATGGAAACCCGGATGGATGCAAGGCTAAACGAAATGAGCATCCCGGACTTGGCGAGATTTGATGCGGAGCGAAAGAAGGTGAAAAACGACATCACAGTCCTCAAGCAAGAAAAAGCGCTCTATGAGGAGACCTCGGAGTTCTTGGACTTAGACGAAGAAACCACGCTTGTGGATTTGATGGGTCGTCCTCTGAAGATTAGTGAACCCCAAGTAGGTGAAAGTGGGGTAAAGAAATCAAAGAAGAGGAAGCACAAAAAGATATCGGCTGAGGAGGACGAGTTAGAGGTCGCGAAGCAGCGGTCAGTAATAGATGAGCAGCTGCGACAGGAGAGAGTGCGTGCCCAAGCAGGTGGTGCATCATCGAGTGCGGCACCGGAGGCTGAAAAGACCCCAGATGCTGATGAGCCGCGTCCGGAAACCTAGGTTTCCCAGGTACCCCTATTCCTTTATTCTGGATATCTGTTTACCTGAGCATTGAGGACAATGCTACATTCTTTTGCTAGGGGTAGGAGTACCACCACCGGAGGTTTTTGTTGCCATGTTTTTTTCCTCCGGTGTGCTATCTAGTAGAACTGGCATGTTTAGGTTGTCGTTTAAATTTTAGTTAGTTTTTTTTTTTTTTGTGTCTATAGCAAGCATGCGTTTTCTTGTCTAAAAACGAGGCCCCTTAAAAATTTTCTGGTTTTGAGCTTTATGTTGAAACAATTGACCGTCTGGATCTTTGCATGTCATTGTGTGATTATGAGTAGAATGAGTATGCTTAAGCCGAGCGGTTGTTTGATAGTT
>QJPP01003141.1:0-22420 GCA_003996215.1 Jaltomata sinuosa | reverse complement strand
TTTTCTTTTTTCTCAACCTTTATTTTTATTTTCTTTTTTCTTTTTCTCTCATCTTATTTTTGTTCTTTTTTTTCTCAACCTTTATTTTTTTAATTCTTTTTTTTCTTTTTTTCCTCAACTTTTATTTTTTTTCTCTTTTTCTCTTCTTTTTTTTTCTTTTTTCTTAACCTCTATTATTTTTTGCTAATGAACAAAAAGTTGGATAATCCACAAAGAAGATTTTCTTTCTTTGAAATCGAAGTAAACTTAAGGGCGTGCTTTGTTGTTTGGAAGTCCTTTGGAACAAGTCTTGCCTCTAAGGCAAACGTTATAGAACATCTCATAAATCAATACACAATGAGGTAGTGCCAAATCTTGCTCGTGGGGCATAACTTGTTGTTTTTAAATTCTTGAGCTAAGTCTTGCCTTTAAGGCAAGAGTTACTCATTAATTAAGACACAATGAAGTAGTGTTAACTTATTTTTTGGGAGGCCCTTGGGCTAAGTCTTGACTCTAAGGCAAACTTTATAGAGCATCTCATGATCAAGACACAATGTGCTAGTGTCAACTCTTACCAATGAGGTGTTATTTGTTTTTTGAAAGTCTTTGAGCTAAGTCTTGCCTCTAAGGCAAGAGTTATAGAGCATCACATAAATCAAGACACAATGTGGTAGTGTCAACTCTTGCCCATAGGGCGTAACTTGTTATTTGAAAGTCCTTGGGCTAAGTCTTGCCTCTTAGGCAAGCGTTATAGAGCATCTCATAAATCAAGCACAATGTGATAGTGTGAACTCTTGCCCATGGGGCGTAACTTGTTGTTTGAAAGTCCTTGGACTAAGTCTTGTCTCTAAGGCAAGAGTTATAGAATGTCTCATAAATCAAGACACAATGAGAGAATGTCAAGTCTTGCTCGTGGGGCATAACTTGTTGTTTGAAAATCCTTGAGCTAAGTCTTGCCTCTAAGGCAAGAGTTATAGAGTATCTCATAAATTAAGACACAATGAAGTAGTGTGAACTCTTGCCCATGGAGCGTAACTTGTATTTTTTGGGATGTCCTTGGGCTAAGTCTTGCCTCTGAGGCAAGTGTTATAAAATATCTCATAAATCAAGACACAATGTACTAGTGTCAAGTCTTGTTCATGGGGCATAATTTATTGTTTGAAATTCCTTGGGCTAAGTCTTGCCTCTAAAGCAAGAGTTATAGAACATCTCATAAAAATAAAATAAGGGTCGACAAAAATGATTAACAAAAAAGAGAAGAAAAATTAAAAATCAAAGAAAAAATAAAAAAATAGAAGTTGAGAGAAAAAAAAATTGAGAAAAAAAGGAAAAAACAAAGAAAAAAATATAAAACAAAAAATAAACAAAAAAATAAAGGTTGAGAAAAATAAAAAAAAGGAGAAGAAAAAAAGAATTGAGAGGAGAAAAGGAAAAAAATAAAGATTGAGAAAAAAAACGTAGAAGAAATAATAAAACAAAAAATAAAAGAAAAATAAAGGTTGAGAAAAAAAGAAAAAAAATAGAAAAAGAAATAAATATAAAAGTTGAGAGACAAATGAACATTGAGAGTTGTTTAAAAATATTCGAGGTATAGAGGGGCAAAAAGGTAGTTGTTCTATACATAAAAACAAGGAAGACTATTTTTGTAAGACCTTTCTTGTGGGGGGCAAAAATGCAAAGCCACTCCCTTTGAGGGGCATTTGTGTATTTGTCCCGTCCAAATTTCTTTGCACAAGCAGGCCGTCTAGTTAGAGAGCAGCACAATTTTTGATCTTATTTGAATTTTTTGAAAAAATAAGTAAAAGAGTAGCATAATTTTTGATCTTTTAATTAGAAAAATCAAGTAAAATGGTGGAGAGGGGATTTGAACCTGCGGGGTGGGATTGAAAGTTCTAAACACCCTTTGGCCATAAGCTATGGCTCTCCCAGTGATAAGGGTGTGCAAAATGAATTATTTATACTATTTAAATAATATTTAACCTATATATATAACGTAATTTTTTTACGAAAGGTGTTTGGCTGACCACCCTTTGATCACTGTAGTTGCGCCCCTGTCCTAGCAATGGTGCATTGTCATTCGCATTCGTGTGACTAAGCTAATCATTTCTTAGCTTTATCTCTATTTGTGATGACCCTTCCGGTCATCTTCGCGTTTACACATTCATTGTACTGTTAGAGCCTTCTTGTAGCGGCCCCAAGTCATTTATGGCTTGCTGGGACCGATAGTTCGGTGCCCTGGTCGTTCATTTGGTTGTTTTGCCGTTTTTCCTGTTTTAGAGCTTTAACTTAGAATATCGTTGACTTTAGTTAACATTCTTAGCTAACGTGCCCGAAATTGAATTCTGACAGTTCTGTTAGCTCCGTAGCGTTGAGTTTGGTCTAGTTGAACCTTCAGTTGAGGTCTGAGAACTTCCGGTGTGGGTTTTGTGTGGTTTTCTCTGTTTTCAGGCCATTTAGAGTTGAAAGTGTAACTTCGGGTGAATTTCGATGATCAGAGTGTCAGATTCAAAATCCGACGATTCCATTAGCTCCGGAATGATGAGTTTGGATTGGGAAGGTGGTCGGTTTGAATTTTGGGTGAGCCGGACTCATTTCGAGCCTTTGGGTTCCTTTTCGTTAATGTTGACTTGGGTCAATATTTCTCCGAAAAACTCTCGTATGGAAGTTTCGTTGATTCCGTTGAGTCCGAAACGTCGTTTTCACTTTGTTAGCACTATTGGTTTCTGGATATCGGTTTCCGATTGTGCCCGATACACGCCGTAGGGAATTCTAGTGCAACTGGTTTTATTGCAGGTTGCAGGCCTTCAGCGCCAACGACGCCCATGCAGCGCGATCGCGCTATCCTATGGCCAGGCCTTCAGCGCAATCGCGCAAGGGCCAGCGCAATCGCGCCTCAGCGCCTTCAGCCGGCCAGCGCTATTGCGCCATTTTAGCACGATGGCGCTTTGGCGCCAGGCCTCCTTCAGCGCGATAGCGCTGACCAGCGACCGTCAACTATATATTTCTGGTTGTTTGATTTTTCAGCCATTTTCTCTCCACCTTTCTCACTCTAAAACATTAAATACTCTCCTAAAATTGCTCCCAAATCAATCCTAAACCTTAGGGAATCATTTGTTCATTGATTATCCGTAGTTCCTCGTCTCTTGGTAAGCTTCTTCCTCACTTGAATTCTCTTTCTCTTTCTCTAAATTCCACCATTGTTGCTCATTTCAAGCTTGGGTTTTCATGGTAGAATTTGCCTCCTAACTGTTGCATGTTCGTGGGTGTGGAGTCTTATCTGCCTTGGCTTAAAATTCCGTCTTTGTGGTAAGTAATTCTTGCCTAATTCTGATTTTATTCTTGAAATTCCATCTTTAAACCCCAACTTGAGCGGGCTGTTTTGGCGCCTTCTCTTGGCCAATTGTGCCCAATTTTGAAGCATGTCTTCTTGGCATCATTGGGGTCGTCGTGATCTTTTTCATTTTGTGTTTCAGGTTGTCGGTCCCGCGGGCCTGCTTTGGACCCAGATTTTGATCCGGCTACAATTGTAGCGATATGGGTATCGTTAGGCTCGTTTGAACATTTTATTTATGTTTATGATAATTTGATTGTCATTCGGGATCTCTCGGAGCGATTCGGGCTTGGACGTTGTTGTTCGGGTAGCTTATCATCGAACGATAGGTAGGTTATGGTCTAAACTCCTAGACTTAGCATATATCGGATAAAATTGTACTAGCTGGCATCCTTGGGTTGGGTTATTAGGTTGTTACCACAGACCTTGACCGCTTTATTCATATCCAACCTACTCTCATTCCCCCGATGTTTGTAGTACTTGCTTGATATGTTTTATTCACCCTTGTGGTCCTGTGAGGCCTTGTTGACTCTGAAACATAGAAGGTGGGTTATTGGGAATGTACGTGAGTCCCGGACATAGAAATATCCTCCTAGGCTGGTTACGCTTGCTGAGTAGCTTTGGAGCCTGTGCAGGGCCGATAGGTTGATTATGAGCTGTTGGGCGGCTATTTGTGTTTGATCATATCATTTCCATGCCTATAAAGAGGATTTACCCACGTTTTACTACTGTTTTGGCTTTGGGCCTACTGGTATTGTCTTTCTAAACTTTGCATGGCCCCGGGGGCCCGTTTTCGATGGAAATAGTTTGATTTTACTCGTGAATCTTCTTGGGGTAAGAGGAGGTTATATTATGATTTCTATCACTAGTTTTCCATTAATGCTAGACTCGAAAGGGCCAGGGTGATAGTTGATTTTTCTACTGATTTGGGGTGATTTTAGTCTCGGTCGGACCGAGCACCTGAGATGACTTTCTACTATTTTAGTCCCGGTTATGCCCGGGCATCCTTGGAGGGGTTTTTGAGACATCTTTTTACTAATTTAGTCCTGGACAGGGTCTGGTCATGCATATTCGAGACTGGGTCTCTATCTTGAACTCGGACTTGCTTCCGGAGGACATGTTTTGATACTGAGTTTTAGTATAGAGTCCAGGACGTCCATGTACTTTGCCATTCGGGCCTGGGGCTTTGGGCTGCGTATGGCGGAGGGAGGGTATACAAGCAGTGTCCTTCCATGGAACCTACCTACTGGGCCCGATCGTCACCAGAAGGGGTACATACAGAGATACCATTTCACCTGAGACCTTCATGCATCATATCATTCATTGTTTGAGACTCTACCCTTGTTTGTTGTTTGTTGATTGTACGCTCCGGCAATATGGGATGCCAGAGGGTTTGTTTTCACTTGTTTGTATTTCTCGATTGTATGAGGGGCCGGGGGACTGTAGGTTGTCTCTTGTTACTTTATCGCGGTGTTATTCCTCTGTTATGGTAATGCTTATAAGATTATATATGGTTGAGTGGTTATTTCTTTGATTTGAGATTGGTATGACTAGTTGGGTTATTGATTCTTGTTTTCGAGCATGCCTATCTCCATTCTCCTCTTCCTTTCCTTGTACTTGAGGTTACCGGTATACCGTCCATTTCTAGAACTTGTTACGTATATACTGTTGTTGCAAGGATCCCAGGTGCGTCATTTCTTACTTTCACCTGTGCCCGTGTGTATATATCCTACTTGCTAGCCTTGTATATTGTTCTGTTGTCTTCCCTCTAGGCTAGTTCCTGTGTACTTTTTATTGATTTTTGTGACTGTTTATTTCTATTCTGTCTGTTATTAATCTTTTATCTTATATGTGCCCAGTTGGCCTATGATACCTACTGGGTACCTTATACTTCGCATTTGGTACTCACCTTACACACTGCCTCTTCTGGTGCAGATCCTAGTGTGGGCCATCGCTGTTAGCTCATGGAGACTCGTGCGATATGCTGTTTTGGTGAATTCTGGACTGAGGGTGAGATCTTGGCGACCGGAGCTTAGCTTTTAGTTTATATGTATATTTTGTACTCTATTACTACTCGGAGACAGCTTTGTATATATTACTTTTGGACCCTTGTACTCCTTATGTAGATCCGGCTCTTATACGCTATGATACCAGGTTTTGGGTTTGGTTTAGCTTTCGCATTGTTATATTATTCTTGTTATCTATTTTCTTCATCTTGTTCCTTTTCTTTCGCATTATTTAAACTGTTCTTCTGCTTATATTGTTAGATAGTAGCCCATTACTTACCATTTCGGGCTACGGGGATTGGTTTGCCTACTCGGGGGTTGTAGGTGCCATCATGACCGAGAAATCGGGTTGTAACTTCTTGGTATTAGAGCCCTAGGTTCACCGGTGTCATTGGTATATAAGTCAATGTCTAGTAGAGTCCTGTGGATCAGGGCGGAGACGTCCGTACACAATCTTCAGGAGGCTACAGTGATATATTAGGAAGATTTGGACTTTTCTTGTTTCTATCTCGTGCGTAGTATCTTTGAAAGTTTCTAGAAATCTCACTTACTTTGGTTCACTCTTTCGCAGATGGTTCGTATGAGATTTTCAGCTTCTGGCGGAGGAGAGCCTCCTGCCTCTGCACCTCCGACTCCAGCCAGGGTTCAGGGTGGTCACAAGGGTAGAGGTAGGGGTCGTGGACGCCCCAGAGCAGTGGCACCTGCTAAAGCTGCTAGGGTTGAGGTAGATCTCGAGCATGAATACAAGCCATAGTTCATTCCAGAGCAGCAGCATATGGGCCCGGGGGCAGCCCATGTACCACCAACTCCAGTACCAGTTCCAGCACCAGTTTCTGTGCCAGCTTCAGCACCAGCTCAGTCCTCGGATATTATGGGTTTACTTGTTCAGCTATTGGGTATGATTGGAGAGCGACCTTCTGAGGTAACACGAAAATACCCGCTCAGAGGGAAGCCCTGGGTGTTCAGAGTTCAAGAGAGCAGCCTGCTACTGTGGCTCCCCGTGCCGAGGTTGTTCCGATCTCTTCAGTTGCACAACCTCTTGCTCCTCGCCCAGCTATGACAGATGGGGAGCAGAAGGCTTTGGGTAGGTTCTTGCGATTGGCACCATCAAGGTTTGCTGGTCCGTCAGTCAGGACCTATATGACTTCATTACTACTTGTGAGGATATGTTGCACCATCTGGGTTTGTTGGAGACTCACAGAGTCGGTTATACCACGTATCAGCTGGAGGGTCCAACGAAGTTATGGTGGAGGGCACATGTTGCTTGCAAATCTTTTACATTGCCTCCTTTGACCTGGTCTGAGTTCTATGAGGTATTTATGGCCAAGTCCCTGCCTCAGAGTGATTGTGAGTGTCACAGGGAGCAGTTTACCCAGCTTATGAAGGATTCTACGACTGTCTCAGAGTATGAGACCCATTTTCATCAGCTAGCACCGTTTAGTGCTATGATCATTCCTACCGAGACAGATAGGATTCACAGATTTCTATGGGGTTTGAGTCTAGAGATTAGGCAGCCAACTGAGATATTAGTTGCCGGTGGTCGGTCATTTCAGGATATCACAGACTTTGCTCGTACTGTGGAGGACTTACAGAGACATGACCAGGGGGCCAGAGATAAGAGGCCTCGACATCAGGGTGACTACAACGGTTCCGGGCATGGTGGTAGGGGTTCAGGATAGTGGGGTCGGGGTTATCAACCATAGCATTACCAGGGTCAGTCCAGCTGACCGGTTCAGGCTTCACTCCAGACTTCCGGTAGTACCCAGTTTGAGCAGGGTCAGAGCAGCCATCAGAGCTATAGTGGTCAGTCTTCGAGGGGTACATCTTCTGGGGAATCAGGCCGTGGTGGCCATACGGGTTCTGATGGTTCATCCCGATAGAGTAGGTCATCGGGGGTTTGTTTTACTTATGGTGTTATTGGTCATTTTGCTAGAGATTTCCCCCAGCAGGGTATGGGGCATCCGACCGAGCCTTTACGAGCAGTTTAGCCTCCGGTTAGAGGGGGTGGTGGTCAGGCTAGGGGTGGTTCTCCGCGTGGCAGAGCAGGTGGTAGGGATGGCGGTCGAGTAGGTGGAGGTCATCGTCAGTTCTATGCGATCCCTCGGAAACCAGAGGCAGAGGCCTCAGATGTCCTGATCACAGGTACGATTTCTGTATATCGTTAGCCAGCTTATGCTTTGTTTGATCCTGGATCCACTTGTTCATATATATCTGCCTACTTTCTGCCTTGTTTGGGGTTGGCTAGTGAGCCATTATCTATTGTTATTTCTGTTTCGACCCCAGTAGGAGATTCTTTAGTAGTGGATCGAATTGTGAGATCTTGTGTGATATTTGTTGGTTATTTAGAGACATGGGCTGATTTGATGATACTTGATATGTTAGACTTTGATGTGATACTGGGCATGGACTGGTTATCCTCTCACCGTGCAATTTTAGATTGTTATGCCAAGACCGTTACCATAGCCGTGCCTGGTGTATCCCCGATTGTGTGGCAGGGTTCTGTTAGCCATGCACCGTATGGGATCATCTATTGTCTTTGATCTAGGAAGTTAATTTCTCGTGGGTGCTTAGCTTACCTAGCATATGTCCGAGATGCTAGTGCTGACCCTTCGTCTCTTGAGTCCGTTCCTGTGGTTAGAGACTTCCTAGATGTGTTTTCTACTGGCCTGCCAGGCCTTCCACCTGAGAGAGATGTTGATTTTGCCATTGAGTTAGAGTCGGGAACGAGGCCCATTTCTATTCCTCCCTACCGTATGGCTCCTGCTGATTTGAGAGAGCTTAAGGAGCAAATCCAAGATTTGTTAGCTAAGGGGTTCATTAGAGCGAGTGTGTCTCCTTGGGGTGCTCATATTCTCTTCGTGAAGAAGAAGATGGGTCGATGCGGTTGTGTATTGACTATCGATAGTTGAATAAGGTGACAGTGAAGAATAGGTATCTGATATCGAGGATTGATGACTTGCTTGATCAGCTTCAGGGTTCAGTCGTGTTTTCGAAGATTGACTTGAGGTCCAGCTACCATCAGTTGAGGATTAGGGTGGAGGACATCCCTTAGACAACATTCAGGACACGTTATGGCCATTATGAGTTCCAGGTGATGTCTTTTGGGTTCACTAATGCCCCCGCAGCCTTTATGGATTTGATGCATAGGGTGCTTAGCCTGCACATGGATATGTTCATGATAGTATTCATTGATGACATTCTGATATAATCGAGGAGTAGGGACGAGCATGAGCAGCACTTGAGGACTGTACTTCAGACTTTGAGAGATCATCGGCTTTATGCCAAGTTCTCAAAGTGTGAATTTTGGCTTGAGTCAGTTGCATTCCTAGGACACGTGATGTCTAAGGATGGGATTAGAGTTGATCCGGGTAAGATTTCTATGGTTTGTGATTGGCTTAGACCTACTACTCCTACTGAGATTTGCAGCTTTGTGGGGTTAGCCGGATACTACAGGCGGTTCGTTGAGGGAGTTTCTTCCATAGCAGCACCCTTGACTATGCTGACTAGGAAGAATGTCCCATTCCAGTGGTCGGATCAGTGCGAGGATAGATTTAAGAGGCTTAAGGCCTTATTGACTTCTGCTCTAGTCTGACTTTACCGGTTAAGGGTCAGAGTTTCTCCGTGTATTGTGATGCTTCAGAGGTCGGTCTTGGTTGTGTGTTGATGTAGCAGGGTCGAGTGATAGCATATACGTTGAGACAACTGAAGGTTTACGAGCGCAAATACCCCACTCATGACTTGGAGTTGGCGGCGATAGTCTTCGCGCTTAAGATCTAGAGGCACTACTTATATGGTGTTTATTGTGAGATATTCACCGATCACCGTAGTCTTCAGTATATTACGAGTCAGCGAGAGCTGAACTTGAGGCAGAGGAGGTGGATTGAGCTACTGAAGGGCTACGATTTCACTATTCTATACCATCCCAAAAAGGCAAACGTGGTAGCGGATGCCTTGAGTCAAAAGGCTGTGAGTATGGGCAGCCTAGCTTCACTTTCAGTTTCTGAGCACCTGTTTGCCTTGGGCATCCAGTCCTTGGCTAACCGATTGGTTAGGCTTGACTTGTAGAATCCTAGCAGAGTGGTTGCCAGTGTTGAGGTCCATTCTACTCTAGTTGATCAGATTCAGAGCCGACAGTTTGAGGATCAAAGTTTGTGAAACCTTCGTGATCAGGTAGTTCGGGGTGAGGCTAGCCGGGCTACTTTGGGTTCTGATGGTATTCTGAGGTTTGATGATCGACTTTGTGTTTCGAGGGTTGGTGATTTGATTCAATTGATACTCCGTGAGGCACATTGTTCTAGATACTCTATTCATCCTGGAGCGGTGAATGTGTATAGAAATTTGAGGCAGCTCTACTGGTGGTGCGGTATGAAGTGGGACGTGGTAGAGTTTGTATCTCGGTGCTTGAACTGTCAGCAGGTGAAGTTCGAGCACATGAGATCGGGTGGCTTGTTGCAGTGACTTTCCATTCCTGAGTGGAAATGGGAAGGTATTACTATGGACTTAGTTGTTGGTTTGCCTCCTACTTCTAGGGGTTTTGATTCTATTTGGGTGATTGTGGATTGGCTGACTAAGTTGGCCCACTTCTTACCGGTTCAGACTTCCTAGGTGCTGAGAGGTTATCCCAAATCTATCTTTGTGAGATTGTTCGATTGCATGGGTCCCAGTTTCTATCATTTTAGACCACGGCACGCAGTTCATATCTCAGTTCTTGAGAGCTATACAGAGAGACTTGGGTACGGAGGTTCAGCTTAGTACCACTTTCCACCCTCAGACAGATGGCCAGTCCGAGAGGACTATTCAGGTCCTGGAAGACATGCTACAGGCTTGTGTACTTGACTTTGGAGGTTCATGGGATCAGTTTGTGCCTTTGGCCGAGTTCGCTTATAATAATAGTTTCCATTCGAGCATCGGCATGGCACCTTTCGAGGCTTTGTATGGTAGGCGTTGTAGATCACCGATTGGTTTATTTGATGGGTTAGAGTCCAGACTGCAGAGTACAAATTTGCTTACAGATTCCTTGGACCGAGTCCGTTTGATTCAGGACAGACTTAGAGCAGCCCAGAGTAGGCAGAAGAGCTACGCTGATCGTAGACTTCGTTCCTTGGAGTCCAGTGTTGGCGACTTGGTTTTTCTTCGAGAATCGCTCGTGAAGGGCGTGATGAGATTTGGTCGACGGGGCAAGCTTAGCCCCAGGTTTATTGGGCCGTTTGAGATCCTGTAGAGGGTTGGTAGTGTTGCCTACATATTGGCTTTGCCTCCGATGTTTTCAGCTATTCACCCAGTTTTTCATGTCTCCATGTTGCACTGGTATGTGCCAGATAAGTCTCATGTGTTGCATTGGGATTTTGTTCAGTTAGACGAGAGGTTGTCATTTGTTGAGGAGCCGATAGCTATTCTGGCTAGCGATATCAGGAGGTTGAGATCTAGAGAGATTCTAGTTGTGAAGGTTCAGTGGAGACATCGTCCGGTCGAGGAGGCTACTTGGGAGACTAAGAGTGAGTTGCGTGCTCAGTATCCGCAATTGTTCGAGCCTACAAGTACTTCCCTCTTCTTGACTTTCGAGGATGAAAGTCTTTTTAATAGTGGATGTTGTGATGACCCTTCTGGTCATCTTCGCGTTTACGCATTCATTGTACTATTAAAGCCTTCCTGTAGCGTCCCCAAGTCATTTATGGCTTGCTGGGATTGATAGTTTGCTGCCCTGGTTGTTCATTTGGTTGTTTTGCCCTTTTTCCTATTTTGGTAACAATCGGGTCGGTCGTTATGGGTAGTCCTATCGTGCCAAGTTTTAGAGTTAGAAAACTCTGGGTTTGGGAGTTTGAAATACTGGGCTAGGCTAGCCTCGGTCGATTTTAGAACGAGGTGGAGTCTAGGGAAATCCGGGTAAGGATTGGGTTAGGTGTCTTGTTTTGAGCTGGTTTTCCACGTAGCCAAGACATAAAGGAGTCCGGAAGACTTTTCGAAATCAAATTCAGGTAAGTAGAACTCCCGGAATCGAGATTGACGTGAAGGGGTTATTTCGAATCATCGGGGGAAGCAAGTGTGTTGTAAAATGGGCAAATTTTGGAGATTTCCGAACATTATATCTTTGACAAGCACAACGGCTCCACCGTAGCGACCTCCACTATAGTGGTGGAAAAGACAGCTATAGTAAAAGTTAAGGCGGTCAACATTGGTCGGAACTGCTATAGCAGAATGCTTCCGCTATAGAGGGCACTATAGCAGAACGGGGACCGCTATAGTGGGCTCGACTGGAATTAATGCAGAAACATTCCTCAAAATGTTCAGTTTTTACAATTTCATTTTGGGAGAAGGGCAAGGCGATTCCAGGCGATTTTCCTCTATTTTTCCTTATTTTTCTTCCCTAAGGTAAGGTTTCTACTGCCCAAATTTCTACTTTTCCTACGCGGTAGAATTTCTAGGAGGGAACTTGGGAAAATGTTAGAATAACCTAGGGATAGTAGAATTCGGGGAAGAAGGGGGATTCTAGGCATGGAAGTTCTTGGGTATTGTTAAAAACAAAGTTTATTGATCGCATGTTGTTAAATTCTCTATTTTTATCCGTGAAAATGATAGAACCAGGGGAATTAATGGCGGGAAAAAGGGTAGAATAATCATGGTTGGTCTGGGATTTGGGATTTGGTGTAATCCGGGTAATACGCAGGCCTTGTTTGTTAATTCAAGTACTTATATGTTGTTTTAGACCAAGAACGAGAAAGGAAACCGGAACACGGGAAAGCTCGGGTTGAGTAGAGCTTGAATTATTTCGAGGTAGGTGATGGCTTACGATTCCTGTGAATGTTTACATTTTTGTACTCTTATCTAAGTGTTTGTATGAATTACATTGCTTAGAGGAATTGTTTAGAATGTCTAAGGGTCCTATTTTACAGTCTGTGGATTGAACGGTGTGTTGCTTGTTGGTTTTACAAGTTGTTTGTTCATTATTTGACTGTGGATTAACTGATATTCGGTTGGCTCGGGTACCACGCCTGGTACGGGAATACTAACGATTGGCATGGGTACCACGCCTAATATGGGTATAACAAATGGTTGGCTCGGGTACCACGCCTGGTACGGGATACTAACGGTTGGCTCGGGTACCACACCTGGTATAGGTTTATTTTACTGCATCATTGCATTGATACTGTTATATTGCATTGACTGTTATTAGTTTCGTGAGTGGACCGGGCTGTTTTATTGAAATGTGATATTTGTTGGTGGTCCTTGAGTGACCGGGAATCCTCTTATACCTATTTAGTTGGCCTTGGATTAGGCCGGGTTGTCTGTTTAACACTTTGGTGTTGTTTAGAGGGGATCCAGGGTGGGTTCGGGTTAGACAAAAAGGGATGGTTTATTGGTTATATGATTGTTGCTTACAGTTAGAAAGGGTGGATTTCATGCAGGAACAAGCTAGGTGGAGACTTGTAGTCTAGGGGTGCCTGTTGACTTGTTGCATGTCTTTCGTACTTATACTTGATTTGTTGTACTGATTATACATTGTTTTTATTTAGAACTGGCTGATGATCCTACCAGTACACAGTGGTGGTGTACTGATACTGCACTTGCTTTTCTTTTTGTGAGTACAGGCAATCGAGCTGCCTTAAATCTATCATTAGAGTTGTAGCCCACTTGTTTCGGGCTTAAACTATTTTCGTGTTTTGGCGTTGCATCCCCGTATTCTAGACATTGGTAGATTGTTTGGTACTACGACTTTCTGATTCTAGAGGGGTAATTTCTGCAGGTTTATATTAATGAAGTGGTTTTGTTGTTATTGTTTTGCTAGTTTAGTTTTCGCACTTTGGTTTTGAGTTGTTAGAACGGTTAAGTTCGGGGAAGTGATAGTTCGCTCACCCGGGGGGGTTGGGTGAGTGCCATTCACGGTAGTCTGGGTCGTGAAAAAGATGGTATCAGAGCCCTAGGTTCATTGATCTTGTCGTACCAAACAGGTCTAGTAGAGTCTTGCGGAACGGTGCGGAGACGTTTGTAATTTTCTTTGAGAGGCTATGGGGCTTTAGGAAAAACTATATTTTCCTTCTTTCCTTCATGCTATAACTCGATTCCAATTGGTATCTGGTGATACAAATTAATATCTAACCTCATCCACTCTTCCGTCCGCAGATGGTTAATACAAGGAACAATGGAGCTAGAGCAACGGTCCCAGCAGTAGGCCCGACTGTCCATGGTAGAGGCAGAGGAAGGGGTAGAGGACGAGGTAGAGCCGCACCCGCAAGTGGTGGAGCTCAAGAGGCTGCTGGAGAGCATGAAGCAACCCCTCCCCCACCTCAGGAACATGTTGCTGAAGATGTAGAAGTTGTGGCTGAAGATGGCGAGGCACAGGCGGAGGCAACACCAGTTGGGGGTGCAGGCCTTCCTGATATGACACCAGAAGCTTTTCAACAGGCTTGGAATATTTTGAGTGAGTTGGTGGGTGCTGGAGCCATACCCATGATATTTGCAGATCAAGCTTTGAATACTCAGCCAGCGGTTACTACACCACCTAGGATGGACGCCACTTCAGGCACGAATGACTTCTTCAGGCCAATGCTAGGCCCATGATGACAGGGAATGAGCATGAGATGCTGACCAAGTTCCTCAAGTTGAAACCTCCGACATTTCAGGGTACCGATAAGGAGGATGCCTATGAGTTCATCTTGGATTGCTATGAGAGGTTGCACAAGTTGGGTATTGTACGTTAGCATGTGGTTGAGTTTGTCCCATTTTAGCTGCAGGGTGATGCTAAGCAGTGGTGAAGGTCTCATGTGGAGTGTCGATCTTCTGTTCTACCCCCAATGATTTGGGAATAGTTCCAGGCTTTATTTTTAGAGAAGTACGTACCCCGTACTTTGAGGGACCAGAAGAAGGATTAGTTCTTGAACTTGGAGCAGGGTAGCATGTTAGTCTCTGCTAACAAGGCTAAGTTCCACGCCTTGTCTCATTTTGTCACACAGATGTTGGGTTCCGAGGAGGAACAGGTCCGGTTGTTTGTGAAAGGTTTGAATACTGAGCTACAGGTACTGTCAGTGCATATTACTTCATCAGGAGGGTCTTCAATGAAGTGGTAAATTATGTGAAGAAGTTGGAAGGGGTCAAGCAAGCGGGGAAGGCTAAGGCTTTAGCCAAGAATCCCTGGCATGAGGGAAATTTCGATAGTTCATACTCCAGGGGCCAGAATCAGTAGGCATACATAGCCCGTCCTATTCAGTCAGCTCTGCCAGCTGCTACAGGTGGTCTTCAGGGAGCTCATAATCAGTCTTCAGCTCCTAGAGGCCAGGGAGCGTCTTATACATCATCTAGCAAGCCTACACTTGACTGTGGTTGCTTCCATTGTGGTGATCTGGGCCACTTTAAGAGGGAATGCCCACTTAGGCAGACAGGTAATCAGGGTCAACATCAGTTTAGAGCGGTGGTCCTGACAGGTAGAGGCGGTAATGCTAGAGGTCATCCACAGGGTAGGTGAGGTAACTTTCAGGGAGGCCGGGGCGACAGAGGAAACGGCGGCGCGGGCAGAGGTGAAGCGCAGCCGGCCTGGGAAGTTGCCCAGATTGATGATCAGGCTCATTGCTATGCATTTCCAGGGAGAACTGAGGCGGAAGCATAAGATGCAGTGATCACAGGTACCATTCTTCTCTGTGATAAAATGGCTTCGGTATTATTTGACCCAGGTTCTACATATTCTTATGTATCTGTGAGTTTTGCGTTAGGTCTGAAATTGATTTGTGATATCCTTGATTACCCTATCCATGTTTCTACCCCGGTTGGAGAGTCTGTGATTATGACTCATGTTTATCATAACTGTTTTGTTATGTTTTTGAGGTTGCATACTTGGGTAGACTTGGTAATCCTGGATATGGCTAATTTTGATATTATCTTGGGCATGACCTGGCAGTCCCCTTATCATGTTGTGTTGAACTGTAACACCAAGACTGTGGCTCTAGAGATTCTGGGTAAGGATAGACTAGAGTGGGAAGGTGTGTACAAGCCTAAGCCAGTTAAGGTCATATCGTTCGTTCGGGCTAGGAAGCTAGTGGGGAGAGGGTGTCTAGCCTTCTTGTCTCATCTCCGGGATGATAATGTGGAGTCCCCATGAATTGAGTTAGTTCCAGTGGTTTCTGAGTTTCTAGAGGTGTTTCCAGCGGATTTGCCTGGTATACCTCCGGACAAGGATATAGACTTCTGTATTGATTTGGAGCAAGGCACTCATCCCATTTCCATTCTTCCGTATCGTATGGCTCCGACAGAGTTAAGGGAACTTAAGACTCAACTGCAGGAACTCCTAGATAAGGGATTTATCCATCCCAGTGCATCGCCTTGGGGTGCTCTTATTTTGTTTGTAAAGAAAAAGGATGGTAGTATGTGGATGTGCATAGATTATAGGCAGTTGAACAAGGTGACCATCCGGAATAAGTACCCTCTACCCCGCATTGATGATTTGTTTGACCAGCTTCAGGGTGCATCGGTGTTTTCAAAAATCGACTTGAGGTCGGGGTACCATCAGTTGAGGATTAGGCCTGAGGACATTCCTAAGACTTCTTTTCAGACTCGGTATGGGCTTACGAGTTCCTAGTAATGTCATTTGGTTTGACCAATGCGCCGGCAGCATTCATGAGTTTGATGAATGTGGTATTTAAGTCGTGTTTGGATTCCTTAATGATTTTGTTTATTGATGATATTTTGATCTACTCCAAGAGTAGAGAGGAGCATGCTAATCATCTTCAGATTGTGTTGGACATCTTGAGACGCCAGAAGCTTTATGCGAAGTTCATTAAGTGTGAGTTTTGGTTTACTTCAGTTGCGTTCTTGGGGCATGTAGTGTCAGAACAGGGGGTGATGGTGGATCCCCAGAAGATTGAGGCAATCAAGAGTTGGCCCCGGCCAAGCTCTGTGACAGAGGTGAGGAGTTTTGTTAGGCTCGCAGGGTACTACCGGAGGTTTGTTAAGGATTTTGTGTCTATTGCTACTCAACTGACCAGGCTGACACAAAAATATGTACCATTCGTGTGGTCTGACAAGTGCGAGGAGAGATTCCATAAGCTCAAGACACTTCTGACCACGGGTCCTATATTGTCCTTGCTGGTTGAAGGTAAAGACTTTATTGTTTACTGTGATGCTTCACATTCTGGTTTGGGTGCTGTGTTGATGCAGGATAAGATGTGATAGCCTATGCATCTAGGCAGTTAAAGGTGCATGAGAGGAACTACCCAACTCACGACTTAGAGTTGGCAGCAGTGGTCTTTGCACTCAAGATTTGGAGACACTATCTCTATGTTGTCAAGTGTGAGGTGTTCACCGATCATCGCAGCCTGCAGCATGTGTTCACTTAGAAAGATTTGAATTTGAGGTAGAGAAGGTGGATGGAGTTATTGAAGTACTATGATGTGACTATTCAATACCATCCAGGTAAGGCTAATGTGGTGGCAGAAGCATTGAGCTGAAAGACAGTTAGCATGGGTGGTTTGGCTTGTTTGGGGGTGTCTAAATGACCACTGTCATGCCCTATTTTTATCAAGATTAGATAAAGCACAACTTATGGATTCTAAAAGAATTTAATTATGTACAGAGTCGCCATCTAATTTTAAGGAAAATAAGGAAACCTATTTTGATTATTGATATGTACGACTCGCATTTTAATCTGCGAAAACCATTTGAGATTCTAGGTAAGGGTTCAAGTTATTCCGAAAGAAAGGTGTTAGGCATCCTTCGAAATCCACAAAGGTGGTACCTGACTAAACTTAATTTTTAAAGAGAGAGGAGGTAAAACATCATTTTTTTTGAAAAGTATAGATATGAACAGTAAAAAATATGCATATACAAGTGCAAAGAATAATTTTAAAATATGTGCATAAGAGTATGAAAATGTATTTTTATATGTATGAGAAAATTTAGTATGTATGAAAATTTATATGTAAGAAAGTATACAAAAGAGTGTAAAAGAATGTATATTATTAATATGAAAAGTATGTAAATATATTAATATAAATAGACACTATTACGAAATATATATATAAGAAAAATGTGTAAGTAATATATGTCTAAGTACATTGAGTAAAGAATATAAAAATGGAGAAAAAATATGTATAATATAAAGAAATGTATCGAAAAGATTGTACAATGATTACATCGATTGACTTGCGTTTTTTTTTATTATGCAAATATTTTTTCATTTTCGCAAGAAAAAATAAATTTAAGAATGAGAAAAGAATATAAATTTTAAAAGTGTTTTTAACAAAAGAATGTGTAAAAAGGATTATTTGTAAAGTTTAAGTAAAACTAATTAGAAGGAAAAAAAAGAAAAGACGTCCTAATGTTTGCGTAACGTAAAAATATGAATTAATTAACTTAAGTATCTAAGTTAAATTAATTTGTTTATAAAAGTATTTACGACTTAAAGTTTTGCCTAAGCGCGTAAAATAGATAAGTAAATAAAGGGAGACTCCCACCCGACACCCCAAAAATAAAATTTTTACTACACTTTATCTTTTGTACAATTGCAAGAATTACAAAAATATAAATAAAGCAATGAATTTTGGGGATCTTTAAACTCCTTTTAATTATCGTCTTCGGAAAGCATCCTCATGTGCCTGTATAAACACTTAGTAAAATGTTAATAACAAATAAATATTTATCAAAATCAGTTAAAGAAATACGTATATGTATGTAAATATAAAAAAGAATTTTATTATAGTATGGGCTCAGATATGTAGTTGTACTAAGTTTTAGATACGACATGGCTGCGAAACATCGGTTGGCCACCCGAGATCACCTCGCCAAGATACGAATCATAAAACTTTTTATTTTGTCTTTGTAATATTAAAATTTCGTCATCGCCCAAAAAATATTTTTCCTCTCTACGTATGTATATATGTATCCGTCTTTTTTATTGTGGAGGCCTCAAAAATCGACGGGAGTTTTTTCATTGGCCAATATTGTGTAGTATCTTGTTCATTATCAATGTAATAAAATATTTAAAGCAGTAAAGGACAAAATCAGTCTGAAAATAGTTCCAAATCAGCAAGCAATGTGATGGAACTGAACCACAAAATTACCAGAAAATAGCCCAACAATGAACGGAGTAGCAACGCAGTTAGCCAAAAATGGAAAGACGAAACCAAATCAACACGGGCAGTGAATAATATAAAGCTCGCCGGAGATGATGTTTTCCGGCCAAATCTCAGTCAAAATTTGGCAACAAGAATAAATCATTAGATCTACACATCAATAGAAAAATGATAATCACCAATCAACAAAAAACAAAGATAAAACAGATTTGTCCCAAAAAGTCTCTATGATGTCAAAAATGTCAAAATCAGAGCAAGAGGGGTCGGGAATGTCACTTCCACGGCAATGGACGCCGGAGAGACATAATACTAAAAATGGGGCTGCCAAAAATGGCGTTTTCCAGCTAAAACAGTGAGAACGGGGTTAAAATGGTGGTCCATTTTGGCGTTGCTTTCACGACATCGCCGGAGCAACACCTGAAGACCAAAATCTAGTTATATCTGACCTTAAGGTGGCCATAGAGTTTTCCAGCCAACAACAAAATCACAAAGATATTAGATCTGTCCAGATCTGCACATCAATGGTGGTGACTACCATTTTTTCTATTTATCAAACAACAAAACATAGGGGAAAGGGGAAAGAGGGAGCAGCGGTGGTGGAGATGGAGTTTCGTCGGAGTTGCGGTGATGGTGGAGCTTGGGTGGAAATAGAGAAGAGGGAGTGAGAGAGATGAGAGAAAAGAAGATAAAAAATCTGAAAAATAGATATTTGTATGTGTAGTGTGTGTGTGTGATTTTTTTTGTTCAAAAAAAATATTAATCCCCTCCCATCTTTATATAATATAACATAAACCCCTATTTTATCCTAAGAATAATATTTTTTAGTCTTTTATTCTTTAATTATTATCTAATAGGTTATTCATCCTATTAACTAATGTATAAAACTCATTAACCAGTGGATGGAGGCCGCACCTAGTCACATCAGATGTCACCTTTTTAAAAAGGTGACAAGACTTCAATTTGACTAAACTTTTACTCTGTATTTGTAATTAATTAGTCTGGCTTTCGTGCGTTTGCGGAATGCATATATATAAAAAATACAAATAATATACAAAAATATGTGCGTCGATATGTAATAAAAATGTAATTAGCTAAAGAAAATGTATTGTCTTAAAAAATTTAGTGCGTAGTAAATTGTTTAAAATTGTAGTATTTAATGACGTGTATGTATGCAGATGATTGTAAAAAATATTGTGATTATCAAAATTGTATAATGACAATAAATTGATAAAAATCCTAATATTTACAAAATAAAGGATAATTATCAATAAATTATAAGACAGTAAAAATGTGACAATAAATTGATAAAAATTCTAATATTTATGAAATTAAGAATAATTATCAATATTGTAAAAAGTAAAATAATAGCAATAAATTGATAAAACTCCTAAAACAAGGATGATTATCAATAAATTGTTATATTTTAAGAAAAAATGTGTAAAAAATGTATTTTGTGCTCTTTAACAATCAGGAGACCTGAAGACGTTAATTTTAAGTATGGAGAGCCAAAATTGGGTGTCAACAGTTGCCCTTTTTCGACTTAAGATGATGTAAGAATCTTTGGGAGAAAACGTTGACATGAAGCCAATTTTGCTCGACAAAGAATTATGATAAAAAATATGGCCGAACTCCGATTTAGTGTTGCCTACATACCTCGGATTGCACGAAGATCAGACCAGGTGTAGTTCAAAAGTTGAGGCAAATTACCTCTTGTCCTATTGTTCGGGATGGACGACCCTGTGAAAAATAATTAAAAGAAAAGACTATTTGGGAACAGAAACATTCACATATTCTCGATGTCTCTTTTAAAATTGCCCCAGTGTCGAGTTGTGAGACGCTGGGGATGCAAGATTGTGTACTTGCTAGGAAAAAGAATGATTATGATGTGATAATGATTGAACTCTTTATATATCTTCCTACATATATCGAGATCACGAGAATCAGGTCTATGTAGTTTGAAAAATGTGAGGATGTGTGAGAAGGAATGATTTGGTGTCAATTTTGAAATTCTCCAAGTATCCAATTAATGACACTGGATATGTGAGAGGGATTGTTGGTCATTGAAAACCTGATTGCCTACACGTCCCATGTTGGTGTGATGTAGGTAGAATGGTGCTTGAGAATGCAAGTCACGATAGGTCGAATGACTCTTTCGGACATAAGACGCAAACTGTAAAAGCATATGTATCTCGAGACTTTGAGTCAAACTCTGATTTATTTCTCAGAGTATTGGAATGGAAAGGGGATCCTGGGTTGTGTGCCAGGACTTTGATGCAAACTTCGAGTTGTGTGCCGAAGCGTTAATGAAGTGAAATCTTGAGTTGTGTGTCAAGATTCTGATGCATACTCCAGTTTGTGTGCCAGAGTCAGAATGAATAGAATCCTAGGTTGTGTGCCAAGATCCTGATGCATGCTCCGATTTGTGTGCTAGAGCATTGAATAAAATGGAATCTCGGGTTGTGGTCCAAATTCTGATGCATACTCTGGTTTGTGTGCCGAAGCATTAATGAAATGGAATCTTGGGTTGTGTGCCAAGATTCTGATGCATACTCCAGTTTGTGTGCCGGAGCGTTAATGAAATGGAATCTTGGATTGTGTGCCAAGATTCAGATGCATACTCCAGTTTGTGTGCCGGAGCGTTAATGAAATAAAATCTTAGGTTGTGTACCAAGATCCTGATGCATACTCCGGTTTGTGTGCCGGAGCTTTGAATGAATACCCACATTTGAAGGTGGGCGCCTGTAAAATGTACTTGAATGTAAATATCCGCATTAGAAGGTGGGCGCCTATAAAAGGGACTTGAATGTAAACACCCGCATTAGAAGGTGGGCGCCTGTAAAATGTACTAAAATGTAAATACCCGCATTAGAAGGTGGGCGCCTGTAAAATGTACTGAAATGTAAATACCCGCATTAGAAGGTGAGCGCCTGTAAAATATACTGAAATGTAAATACCCGCATTAGAAGGTGGGCGCCTGTAAAGGAAGAAAACTTTTTGTTTTTTTTTTTTCTTTTTTTTTTCAGTTGTAAGAATGTTGAAAAGAAAATCATGTATTGACTTTCAGTTGGTACCGACAATTAGTCTTATGCACAACAATTCCACCATCTTTTCCAGCTAACCAAGATCAACTTCGGGTAATTTCAATAGTTTCAAATGGTACATCAGACGTACCTAAGTATCGACAAGATTTGTTCATCCTGATTCAAACAAAGATTTTGAACTATACATGTTCTCATGTTTCACGTGCCTCACCAAATGAAAGTCTTATTTTCACACATTTGAGTATTTTAAGTTTAGAACATTTTGAGAAGTACACTCACACTCAGAAGGATGTTCAATGCATGCAATTGTGATACCATAGGCTTGGCCTTCATGTAAGTATCCACTAATGTGAGAACACTTGAAATAGGATCATGTAGGGCTTATTATTAGCTTGTAATGTAGGCTTGGGGATGGGTAGGATATTATTTGGGATAAAAGTGACTAATCCTCCCTTGAGCATGCACTATATTTGTGCTTTGATATTTGTTGCATTTGGACGCTTGATCTTCTTTGTTCGTAGTCCCTTTCTTTGAATTTGTATCGACTTCTTTTCATTGTTGGAGTCTTTTTTCTCTTTTTGGAGTTCTTTTCTCTTTTCTTTTTTTTTCTTTTTTTTTTTGAGATTTCTCCATGTTTTGATTTGTGGGAAATTTTACTCCTTTAAAGTCGTATTTTCATCTTTATTCCTCTGGGACTTTGCATCATTCGCCTTTGGCATCTTCAACCTTGAATCTTTCTCCGTACTTTGCACATTTTTAGCACGCTCAGAGAGGTCGGGCCAAGAGAAGGATAGTGCATGTAAGCACTCAAAAAGGTATAGGCTAAGATGTGGTTATTCAAAGAAAAGGATTTTGGCTCAAAGGGGGAATGCTAGGGATAATGTCATTTGGTAGGTTATTGAAAGGCACAATCGGGTCAAAGAATGCCTATAATCCTTTCCCAAATCAAGTGTAACTCAGGATTTCGCCTCAACAAACATTTAGGCCAAGTTCTAGATCAACAATTCA